>JABUQX010057814.1:5000-40000 GCA_015478945.1 Trachelipus rathkii
CTTTCTTTAGCTCTGACCCATCCCCCTGACCGTCTCATTTTAACTTCTGAAAAGTCATTTCTCCATAATTGTATATTTATTGGCAGTGTTATGAGCACTGTGCAACAGGGCCAGGTTCTTTTAGATATTATAAATATGTCCGCCGCACATCACACCTTGCAAACAAACTCCTTTTTGACAATAGCAAACCCTCTTTTTACGCTTGATACTCCTTTTGAAACTTCGCACGTCAACTTAGCCTCCTCTTCTAAAGGCCTTTCTGCAGCGCAACTGCGGAAAACTTACAAAGAAATCGTTCAAGAGTCTTTTAAAAATGAAGAAGACGAATGTGCAACTTTGACAGATCCAAATCAACTGGAAAATTTATTGGACCTTTTGATCAAATACAAAGATATTATTGCTTTAGAAGATGATGAAGTACCAATCTGTCCGCTAATGAAATTCAAAGTGACTCTCAAAGATGACGCGCCAAAGGTATTATACCGCCCTCTGTATCGCCTACCCCACCGCTACTTGAAACACATCGAAGAGTGGGTGGAAGATTCCCTCCACAAGGGGTATATAAGACCCATTTCCAGCGAACACTCGGCACCTCTACTGATCATTCCAAAAAAGAGCGGTGAACTAAGGGTTGTGGTCGACTATAGGCTCCTTAATTCACATACTATTTTGACGAGATTTCCATTGCCGTGCATTAATGATATTTTAGGCTCTCTAGGAAATAGTTGTATCTTTAGCTCGCTCGACCTCAAGCAAGGGTACACAGCGATGGAAATTGAAAAAGAAACACAACCGCTACTGGCTTTTAGAACAACTAGAGGTCAATATTGCCAAACGCGTTTAAACTTCGGATTGGCAAATGCTCCAAGCTCTTTTGCTAAATTAATGGAGCTATGTTTGCATAATCTCTTAGGCGACGCTTGCAGAGTTTTTCTCGACGACGTTATTATCATGGGAACTTCTCTAGAAAACCATCTTGAAAACATAAAAAGTGTCTTCGACGCTTTTCGAAAAAACAAAATGAAAATGAAGCTTTTAAAATGTAAATTCCTAAGAACTTCTCTCCTTTTTCTCGGTTTTAAAATATCCAAAAATGGTATAAAGCGCCAGAACCCCCATAAAACCTGAAAACTCTGCAGCTTTTCAGAATTGTTCTTAGCCTCCACAAGCGTCTCAGAGACCGCGCCAGTCCCTTGGTTTTCCTTAATTATTTATACGTCATTTACTGAAACAATACACCCAAAACTATTAGCCGATTACTCAGTTTATACGTAAAAATGTTCCTTTCTTATGGGGTCCCGAACAAGCGGAAGCTTTCGAGATACTTAAAAACAAAAAGCAATCACAGTTGTGTTACCCAGAATACAACAAGCCATTTTTCATCAACACTGACGTGTCAAACATTGCTCTTGGGACGCTGTGTTATTAATTAGAATGACAACAACTAAGGAGAAACCCTCTCATTTAATATCCAGATCTCTCCTAAACGCGGGAACAAATTATCAATACTTTTAGGAGTTTGGAACGCTTTGGGCTATACGTTTTTTTTGCCCTGACGCACAATTCAGAGAATACATTTTCGGTTATAAAGTGACAATTATCACTGACAACCAACCTCTGATACATCTTATTATACATAGGCAGCTATCTGGGAGACTGGGGAGGTTGAATCTTTTCATTCAAACATTTTTAATCCACGATTGTCTATAAACAAGGAAAATTAAATATTGTTCCTGATTACTTGAGTCGCAACCCACCTCCTTTGACGCAGACCCTCGCACAAGATACAATTTTGCCAAAAACAAGCTTTCATCTAACAAAAGAAAACTTTGTGAAGGAACAAAAGGCCTGCAATAGATTGAAAGATCTTTATGATTTTGCCAAGCCTTTGCTCTCCCACAATACAACCTCTTCACGCAGCAGACACTACTGCAGATACTTTTCCGCATGTCCTCATTGCCGACATCTTACATTACGCAACACAAGAGGGCACCTTTTTACTCCAGGTCCCAGATTCAATGATACATTCTATCATTGAATTTAATCATGACTCTCTCCCATCTGGACATTGTGGCATTGAGAGAACAGTGTACAGAAATCAGGGAAAGGTACATATTTCCTAAAATCTATACTCTGGTGAAAGAATATTGCACAACTTGCGTCTCATGCCAGAGAGTAAAAGGGAACAAGCCAAAGATTGCAGAAATAAAAAGTTACCCACTTCCGTTAGAGCCGTTCTCCAGGCTCCATCTAGATGTGTTGGGCCCTCTACCTACCTGCAAAGAGACAAAGGCGAAATACATCTTAGTTATGAAAGATAGCCTTACAAGGTACGTAGAGCTAGTGCCTCTAATCCAGCACACAGCTAAGGATATAGCACAGGCATTGCTAGAAAGAGTTATATGTAGACATAGTACACCAGAAATAGTACTTTGTGATAGAGCCCCCGAACTAACATCTCACTTCTTCAAAGAGATTTGTAAACAGTGGGGTGTAAAAGCAGTGAACATAGTCGTTCGCTGACCAGAAGCAAACGGCCTCTCAGAGAGAGAAATGTTAAAGATTGCAAATCATTTGAGACACTACGTCAACTCGAACCATACCGATGGGGAAACGTACATCGTTTACCTCAGATTGCAATACAACTTCTACCTTTAATTCGGCTATACGGTTGCACTCTGCACTATCTCTGTAATACCTAACAATAAGAACTCCCTTGGGATCTACCCAATTACATCTCACCTTTTACTAAAGGGTCTGAACCGCAAAAACCTATTCACGAATATATACTAACTATTGCAGAAAACAGACTAATCTCATTCGAGACAGGCTGCCACCATTTCAGCAGAAACAACACACAATAATAAACAATAAGAACGGAAATTCAACCCCCATTAAGGGTTGCGATTATTGTGTTTGTAATAGACGTAAAAGAAACCAGGGCAGTGGACTGCCCATTTTCGTCAAACAAGTTAGTACATTTTAAACATGTATACTTTTGCAAATCTTTTAAACAAACTTCTAAAACATTTATTGTGCATAGGGACAATATTAAGATAACTAAACTTAGAGCAAATAAATACCTATTTCTTCTCTCAATCCCAAAGACGATCATATACCATCTAATAAACCCCTTCCTAATAATATTCAACAAATTCAACACCCTCCCCCCTCCCCCCCTCCCCATACCCCCCCATCACCCCAACCCCACCTTCTTTCAGAAGACACTCCTCCTTCCTTGCAATCACCCACAGAGAAACTAACTTCTTACGCTCCCCTAGAAATCTCCCTACCCCTCCCCTCCCACCTCAATCCGATTCTCCCCCCCACCTCAAACTCCTTCTCAACTTTCACCTCAAGCTCCTTCTTCTCCTCCTTCCCCATCTTCTCCTTTACCTAGTTCTCATCTACCAATTTCATCAACTTCTATCTCAACTCCTCCATCTCAATCTCATTCAAAATCTTCCTCCCACGCCCACCTACCAAGCCCTAAGAAAAACTTCTTTTTCTCCCCCTCCCCTCCAAAAAGAATGACTTTTAAAGGTTTTCCCCCCAACATACCCACTAAACTATCTTTTGATGAATCTCCACCATCACAGCCTTCAGCATCTCACATGGAACCTCCAACACCACCCCCATTACCACCAAAATATAACTTCAAAGTAGCAAATCCGATACCAACTCCACGTCCACCACCACCACCACCTCCACCAATCCCACAAGAACCTTTACAACCTCCTCCATCATTCCCACTCCCTTCTCCTCAAGACACAATTCCACAACTCCCTCCATCCACAGCTAGAAATATATAACCTCCTTCTCCACCAGATGACCGATCCAGAGATCACACTTTTGTCCCAAATTTCCCAATGAGAAACACAAACATTCCTCATCCCATGGCTTTAAGGGACAGACAACAAAGAACAATAACTAGAGGAGGCAGACAATATTACTTACCACCACCACAAAATATTCCTCGAGGTAGAGGTTTTCAACCAAGACATCACAAGAAGTGAATAGTTATTTAGTTTTCTTTTAAAAACTCCCAAGGGGAGAACAAATTTATACATTTACACTAACGTATAAACTAAAAGGCATATTAAAAATAAACATTTTAAATATGCAATATAGAAAAAGTTAAGCACATTTTCAAGTAATAAGACAAAAAAGAAATTTAATAACAATTTAACAGCAAATTATTGCAACAAAAACCATCTTTCATAAATTTTTCATATATCTTCTCACAGGAATCATGCATGTAATTTGAGTCCTCTTTCAAATACTGCTATCAACTTCCTTCTCCCTGGGAAAAGAAAACACAAATCAAAATACGAAATACATCCAGGATTTGTAGCGAAACATACCGGACAGATAAAGATGATAACTAGCTACCTGGAAATCCATACAGATTTAAGATGCACAAAAGAAATTTACAATCAAATTCAAAGGGTAGTAAGCAAAAATAATAATTTAACATCTAGTTATATCCCTTATTTGCAAGACAGGTATAAAAATAGATTTTATTCAGATGAATTTAATACTTCTCCAGAATTAAATTACATAAAATTACTACTGGATGAAAACCAAAAAAATTTCATAACTTTGTCAAAAGATCCCTGGGTTCTATCATATGTAAAAACTCAGCATTCAACAAACCCCAGGAAAAGCAAAAGAGGGCTTATGGACATAGGTGGTTCAGCTTTGCAATACCTATTTGGAACCGCCACAATGAATAATATTCAAAAGCTCAAAACAAGAATAGATATTTTACAAGATACACGAACAAACTTGTATAATTTAAAGGAACAAAAACATAACATTACCAACACATTAACAGCCATAAAAGATAACCTAATAGTCATCACAAAGTACGTAAACTCGTTAATATCCTCAATAGAACTACAACAAGAACTCCTCAAATTAAAGATTTACCTCAACCTAGAAAAGATCATCTCAGATAATATATATAATCTTATTAGGACAGTTCAGAACATATGGGAAAACGCCAAAACACATAACACTCCTCTAAATTTGTATTCATATGACATCATACTTGAACTTATTCAAAACAGCAGTCAAACTCAACATCATCAACCAATACTTCCTCTTAACCGAGAAAATTTCTACCAATTTCTTACTTTCTCTTGGTCATATATCCAAGGAAATCACCCTTATATATTATCCACCATCATTCCCTTCTCCGAAGAAACCCCTTTTGAAGTTTACAACATCATCCCATTTCCAACCCCTCTAAATGATACTTATTCTAGAATCATACTGCATATCCCTTATCCATATTAATTTTGAAACCATAAAACTTTAAAATTCACTTACAGCACAAGTCTTTCAGAAGAGATTTGCAAGCACTCAAATGATAATTTTATTTTTTTCCCTTCAAATCTTATAATCAAATAGATTATCAAGATTGTATATTGTCAGCCATACTTTCCAAACCCAACACTACATTCTGTAACTATAATACCTATCCTTACAAGCTAGCTTACACTCTTAAAGTTGGAAACTACACTTTAATCTCTATTCTTTCTCCTATAGCCGCTTCCATCTCTTGCCCTATGAAACAGCCGAAGCTAGGCACCAGTGCATTATTCTCCCTCCGCCAAGGATGCAACCTGGTATCTGAAAACTACTCTTTTAAATATCCTCCACATTCTTACATGCAGACAAACTGGCTTCCTAGAGACCCACAGTTTCCTGAACACCTAGAGACATCTCAAGACTTCCTTCCCAATATAACTTCTTTCACTTCTGAGTTGAAATTGAAATCTATTCATCCACATTGGGACGAGTCGTTGGATAACATAAACAAAACTTTACAATTCCAGGAATTTATCAACATCCATTCATTTTCCATATCCGGGTTTTCTATTTTCATTGCTATTCTCTGCACGGCCGGAATCTACTATGATTATTTGAAACTCCGTTCGATTCAGGCAGTTCCTGCAGCCCCTCCGACAACTCCTTCGGCAGCACCAAGTGTCCAGTACACTGTTTTTCAGAGAACCCCAATACCAGAACCTAAAACAACCTCACCGGTTTATCCAGAAATAGAGCCAATATACTCAAATCCTGCTGAAAAATCACATAAGACAGAAGATTTTTCTTCTGGCAAGGGGGACTCTATACCAAAGATCGCATTTGTATAGGAATTTTTCAAGAAAGCACGCTTACTTCAAGATCTAATTTTATTTTTTTTGATAAATAAAAATAAAAATAAAAAAATATATATACGAAACTTAAACCCCCTTCCTTTGTCTTCTCAATTTTCTGATTGGCTAAAAACGCCATCGCCTGATGATTCTCTCCCCCCCTCCTTTTGGCTTTCAGACAAAAAATTTTTACAAAAGTTTCCAGTTCGCCTGTTTTAAAATCACGATTTTTAGTATTACTTTCTCTGTTTTGTTCAACAAATTTTACATCTCCCAGCATCCAAACTTATATATTCATTTATTTAAAACTCTTTAAAAAATTAATATCCACGGAATTTTATTAACCTCCGCTTTCCACGTTAGCATTTTCTTATCATTTTTGGAACACCCCCAACTTCGGGATAAAATTTCTCCCTCTCCCCCCTCTTCTCTTTTTCGGCAGGGTAAATCCGTCCATGAGTTTCATTTTTTTGAAAGTATTTAGATGTCGATCTGTTGTGTTGTTCCAAAACGCTATTATTATAAGATATCTTCTGGCAACTGTGGTATCAGATTGAAATAAAATTTAAAAGGAAAAGCGTTTCTTTTGCGCCCCAAAATTTCAAGGCATCCAACTGCAAATTACCACCAGGCAAGTTACGGAGGGAATATTTGTATATTAAAAAACAAAATATTTTTGAAATTTAACATTTTTAAAAAACGTCCCAAATTTTTAGACAGCCATTAAAAACCTTAATAAATTTACTTTTGCTTTTTGAAATAGCATTAATGAGAAAACACAAGTTAATTATTTTCAAAATCCGCTGAAATTCTACCGCATCAAAAACTCAATTGCAAAGAAAGGAGACGAATAAAGCGGAAATTTAGGAAGAGAAAAAATGTGTCGAACTTTTTAAGAGTTCTAAATTGAATGTGAAAATTTTAAGAGAAAAAGCGTACTTTTAGAAGTTAAAATTTTTTTATTTTAAAAACAGGTAGTACAAAAATTGAAATTATTTGGGTAATTATAAAAACAAAATATATTGAAATATCATAAAAAAAACAGTCAATTTAAGACACTAAAAACAAAATTAATAAATTCTCTTTCTGCTTATTGAAATTGTATTCAATAAAAACACATATATTTTATCAAATGCCGGAAAATACCGTTAAAAACCTCAATTTTAAGAAAATTAACTAATAATTATAAAGCGGTTGAAAATTTTAGGAAAAATCGTACTTTTAAGAAGTGCTAAAATTGTAATGTGAAAAATTCTTAAGAAAAAAAGCGTTAACGGTGCTGGATAAAAAATATTGCTTTATTATCAATAAAACAGAGTTGGAGCCCAACTACCGAAAGCGTTGTGAGCATGGAACAAAATTTTGAAATCAATTTAAAAAACAGGTCATCAATATCCTGATTAGCCTAAAACTAAATAATAATAATTCGGTTCTGCTTTTTGAAAAGTGGCATTTCAATGAAACACTTATTTTTCAAATGCTGAAAAAATACCGTTAAAAACTCAATTTGAGAAAATTACCAAATAAATTTCAAAATAGTTGAAATTTAGAGAAAAATCGTTTACTTGAGTTCTAAATTGGTGTATCGGTGAAAATTTTAAGCAAAAGCGTAATATTTAAAAGTTAAAATTTGTTATTAAAAAGGTTTTTTCACAACTAATTGAAATATTTGGTAAGATAAAAACCAAATATCTCAAAAAAAATCTTCATATTCAAACAAATGATTTTAAGAAACCTACAACAATTAATAAATTCTCTTTTTGCTTTTTGGAAATGCCATTTCAATGGAACACAACATTTATTTTTATATTCCAAATGCTCGAAAATTACCCGTTTAAAACTCAATTTAGTATTTAACAAAGCAATTTCAAATGTTGAAATTTAAGACAAAAAATGTCCACCGACTTTTAAGAGTCTCTAAATTCTGTATTGGTTGAAAATTTTAAGGAGAAAAAGCTGTAATTTTTAGAAGTTTAAATTTTTTATTAAAACAGGTTCACCAACTAATGAAATATTTGTTGCGTTATATAAAAAAACAAATATTGTGAAATTTCATTAAAAAAAACGATCACAATTTAAAACACCTAAAACTATTAATTAAAAATCCACTTTTACTGCCTTACGATATTTGCAGTGCAGCTGTAACACATAGCAAAATCCGTTTACGCGCGACATTAACAATGAAAAATTCAACTCCGTGGATCTAAGTACCAAAGGAATGAATTGTCCTTACAATTAATTTAGGAAAAATCGTATACTTTTAAGAGTTTCTAAATTGTAATGTGAAAATTTTAAGAAAAAGGGTAAATTTTGAAAGTTAAATTTTTTAATTAAACAGGTTTTCACAAACTAATGAAATATTGTATATATAAAAACAAATATTTGAAATTTCATTAACTTTTAAAAACGTCAATTTAAGACACCCTAAACCTATTTAAAATAAATTCACTTTTCTGCTTTTGATAATAAGATTTCAATGAAACACATTATTTTTCAATGCTGAAAATACCGTTTTAAAAAACTCAAATTTTAAGAATTAACCCACATAATTTCAAATGTTGACAATTTTAGGAAAAATCGTATTACTTTAGAGTTCTAAATTTATGTACATACGTGAAAATTTAAGGAAAAAGGGTTGAATTTAGAAGTTTAAAATTTTTATTAACAACACGGTTTTTCACAACTAATGAATATTTGTATATAAAAACATATATGAAATTCATTTAATAAAACAGTAATGATAACACCATAAAACAATAATAAAGTCTCTTTTTCGCTTTTTGAAATTGCATTCAACTCAACAACATTCTTTACGTTTTCAATGCTAAAAATAAAACCGGTTTTTTAAATTTCAAAAAACTCAAATTTTAAGATTTACACCAAAATAATTTCAAATGTTGAAAATTTTATCTGATAAATGGTACTTTTATGAGTTCTAAATTATGTAATGTGAAAAATTTTAAGAAAAAGCGTAATTTTAGAAGTTAAATTTTTTATTTTTAAAAAAGGTTTTCACAACTAATGAAACTATTGGTATTTTAAAACACAACTACAGAAATTTTCCATTCTAGAAACGTCAATTTTAGAACACCTTAAAACAATTTATAGTTATCTTCTTTTCTGCCTTTTTTGAAATGGGCAATTTTCATTGCACACACATCTTTTATTTCCAATATATGCGAAATACCGTAAAACTCCAATTAATAAGTAAAAACTAAAATAAATATTCAAAATGTTGAAATTTAGGAAAAATCGTTACTTTTTTGAGAGTTCTAAATGTGCAATATTAGCGGAAATTTAAGAGCGTTCTTGGAGAATTTAAATTTTTTATTTATTTCTGAAATCCAAACATGCCATTATCCAAGTTGTGAATAATTTGTATTTATTCCAAAAAAACAAATATAAATGAAAAGAAATAATATGAAAACGTCATTTTAAGACACCTAAAACAAATTATAATTCATCCTAGGTGAGAGGCATTTCAATGAAAACACATTATTTTTTCAAAAATGCCAACTACCTTATAAAACTCAATTTTAAGATTACAAATAATTTTACAAATGTTGAACATATTTTTAATAAACCCTTTTGAATATATACAAATATATAAAATGAAATTTCAATATAAAAAAACGACATTATCTAACCACATATAACATAAAAATAAAAATATCATCATAAAAATATCAACAGCATATATTCAGCAGACAGATTGAGTAACATTTAAATGAAAAAATAAGATAATAAAAAGTAGTACAAAAATAATAATAAAGATAAAATTTATCAACTTTAATCGCGTTCAAGAGAAAATAGATATGCATTGCACTAGATAATGTAAAATGATAACTTTATAGATCTAAAATATTGTTCGTGAATATAGAAGAGTAATTTTTAGGAAAGTATAAAATCTCTTTAATTTAAAACAGGATTTTCATACTAATGAAAGTATTTGGCTCAATACATAGTATAAAAACACAGTTCTTAACATAATTGAAATATATTTACATTTTATACAAAAAAGAAACAAATGTCACAATGTGGTACTCGACCACCTGTTTAA
Organism: Trachelipus rathkii; assembly: GCA_015478945.1. NCBI lineage: Eukaryota > Metazoa > Arthropoda > Malacostraca > Isopoda > Trachelipodidae > Trachelipus > Trachelipus rathkii. Next base: position 15,228 of record JABUQX010057814.1, read on the forward strand.
AAATTCAAAGATTAACTACTATAAAATATGTTGAAATGCATTTTTATCAAAGAAACACATATAATATTCAACAATAGAGCTATGAAATACCGATTCCAAAAAACTCATTTATGTTCCAATATAATTCAATCTTGAATACAACATATGTATTAAAATTGGAGAAAGTTAGTAAAAGTTTGAAAATCGTATAAAGATACAAGAAAAAAATCCGTAATTTCTCCAGAATTTAAAAATAGTTTTTAAAACAATTTATGATTTATTTAATGAAAAATCAATCTTCAGTAAAAGCACAAAGTAACTACCCTAAACAGACATATTTGAACCAATGTTTTCCATTTACAATAAACTCGACATATCTTAAAACAACCCTACAAACAACCTAATATAATAACGTTAATCCTTTATCATACTTATGACCTATTACGCATTTCAATGGAAAACTCATACACTTATTATTTTGCACAATGCCCTGAAAATTATAACTGTCTCTAAAAAAGACTCACATAATGCTCTTAAGATGAAAAAACATAATAAATTCCAAAAAAGTTTGGCTATGACAATTTATAGCGAAAAAAACTGCGTAACTTTAAGAGTTCTATACAAATTTTCTACAACTTGTCTAATCACGCAATACGGGCATATATCTCGAAGATATTGAAATCAGACAACGATCGTGAAAATTTAAGGAAAAAGCGGTATATTTTACGAAAATTTAGCAAAGTTAGTAGAAACAGGTTCACATACAAATACTGCAATATTGGTTCTATAACAAAAAACAAGATTGATGAATATCCTTTAAATATAAACAAACATGTCCGAATTTGTGATAAAAGACACCTAAATAGACCTATAATTACATCTCCCGGCCTTTTCTGCTATACTTGACAATGCATATTATCAAACTCAACACATTCTCTTTTTTTAATCACAATCGCACGGGCTGACTGTAATACCCGCCTCAAACGACCACTCCACACATTTTGTAACCGACAAATCTACCCAACACATCACTCTGTTCAATCCCAGTTGAAATTTAGTTGCTTAATAACGCAAAAAATTCGTAGCTTCTCTAAAGAAAAGTTAAAACCTACATACATAGAGTACTTCAGACAGTCCTCATTACAACTCAAGAAAATATAAGAACAAGTCTGCTTAATTTTAGAATTTAAGATGATCTTTTTACTATATTTTAAACAGATATCAGCAAGACTAATGTACAATATTTCCGTCTCCTAATACTATACAAACACGCCAGGCCCAACAATCTATTGAAAAATTAAGCCTTCATTTTTAACCCTTAGAAACCAAACCGTCAATTTTAACGACATAAACCTTAAACAACCTCATTAAACCATATACGCGTTTTTACATGCCAACGTTAATCATTGAAAAATAACTCGGCTATCGTGTAAAGAATAACGCACCCATCCGCAGGAAACTCCATAAACTTTATAGCTACAAGGGATGCACTCGCGTGTCTATGAATACGATAACAAACTTACCCCGTCACTATAAATCACGCAAGTGAATCATAAGAATTTGAAACCACACAAATAATTTCTCATTAAGTGTCTTATGCAAAATTTAAACGGAAAATCTTACCACCAGCAGTTTATACTCTTTAAAACTTAAGGGATAACTATGTCTATTTAAATACGTAAAATTCAAGTAAAATAAGCTTAGTGTAATCTCTATGCAACTTCTATATAATAAAACTTTTTTATATAAAAAACAGTAGCTTTAACTACTGATTAGGCAAATCCAACAATAACATAAATAAGCACAAAATAATTAATGGTATTTTTATTAAATACAAATTTACTCTCTCGCATTCAATTAATTTCCACTCAATTAGTAATAAAAGGCACATTCAAGCTCTTAAAGACACCTGTCTAAAAACAGTTAAAATAAATTCTCTTTGAATTTAGCAAAAACGAAATGGAGCCAGTCACTTATCAACATCATATATTTAAAATTTTCCAGCAAATGCCTCCTGGAAATATATACTCCGTAACACTCAATCCATTAATGCTATTACCACCAAAGATAATTTCCACCAATTGAGTTCACATCAACTTATAAGCGAGAAAGCACGACAACGCGGATCCGACTCTGTAATATAAAAAACAAATAAATTGGAAAATTTCCACTTAGACAAAATCTGAATCTCAATTAATTTAGATCACCCTTACATAGACACATAAAACTCCTCTCATAGCAATCTAAATAAACAAGGCTTTTTGACACAGTCCCCGGTGCCCTTACCTCTCATATTTCAACTCATAAGAACAGGCGATTACTTTATCTCAACCTGCTGCAATCCCCAATATATACCCCTTTATATGTCGAGACAAATCTTCACCTATTTTAATCAGAAGTTTAAACCACAGACACTAATATTTTCACAAACTTGTTATCCAATATATTTCCTACGAGAGAACACAAATAGAGTGGCCGCCCGGCTCACATATAATTAGAGCTCTAACAGATTGTAATTTCTCATTTTCCAAGTGTGGCCAGAAAAATTTCTCAAGATCATTTATAAAACTTCGTCACAGCTAACACCCATTACCGCTCATTCTTCGTAAGTACATCATCTCCCTAATTACCAATTATTCCTTCTTTGCTAATCTATTATATCACTAATATTCCGACAATACTACTAATATTGTCAATATACTTGATTATTATGTAGCAGGATTTATCGAAAAAGATGTACTTTCCCACACTCCACACCTATATCAATCCAACATCTCAGATTATCAACAAACCACGTCATTCATAATAAACACTCAAAAAGAGAAACCCTCCGTTCTACGAATAGAGATCGACCCTTTAAACATAGCTTTCCTGTGGAACATACACTCCTTGACATGTTCGGACATGGACTGAATTAACAGTCCCTCTCATCCTTCTGTTCATCATATGCCTGAAAGAATAACCTCCTTTACAAAATCTCCAGTGTAAAAAGATTACCAAATAACATTTATCCAAATGTTTTGGAAAGAGGAAAAATCGATACTTATTAAGAGTGTGAGTCTGGTAATTAAATGTGAATGTGAAAATTTCTAAGAAAAAAGGGGAATAATTTAACTTTAGAAGTGTTCCTAGGAATTTTTTTATAATCAAAATAGGTAGAGGAAAGACATGACCATATACTACGCAGGCAAAGTCCTGGTATAAATATAATAAAAAAATCTATAATATTGAATAATGTTCCATTTTAGAAAAAAAAACCCGTCAAATCTCCTCAAGGACACCTAAAACTATATAATAAAATTTCCTCGTTTTTGATTGGCTCCGGCATCATTTAAGCTGTGACGTCATTTATGTTTTGCATACATGCATGGAAACAATACCGTATACGGATTGACTCAATATTAAGATTTACCAAATAATTTTCAAATGTTGAAATTAGGAAAAATCGTCTGTTTAAGAAAGTATTATAAATTATGTGGCTTAGAACCGACTCCCGTGAAAAAGTAGAAGAAAAAGCTGCTTAATTTTAGAGAATTTAAAACTTTTTTATTAAAACATGGGGGTTGGTCTCACAAACTAATGAATAATTTGGATACTAAAAAAACAGATAATTGGAAATTATGCATTATAAAAAACCATTTCCAATTTAAAGACACCTAAGATAAATACTCTTATCTAATAAATTCATCTATTTCCTGCTCTTTTGAAAGTAGGCATAGATTCAACATGAAGAAACACATATTGTAATTTGGTCAAGCAATGCTGTGGTGAAAATACAAACAAATCATGCGGTGTTGGTATAAAAAAAGAAAAGGTAAGGGATCTTTTCAGATCTCCTTCAATGGTTGAAATTAGGAAAAAATAAATCATCTTTAAAGAGTTTTCTAATTTGCGGACCGTTAAAGATTAAGAGAAAAAGGCGTAATAATTTTAGAAAGTTATTTAAAAGTTTTTTATTCAAACAGGTTTTCCACAACTAATGAAAATTTTGTATATATAAAACAATATAGAAAAGTAAGTCTTACTTAAAAAACCACTCATGAGATTGAGGGCCTCAAAGACCCTCTTGTTCTCTAAATTCGCTTTTCTGCTGTTTTAAATTGCATTTATTGAACACAGTCCTAAATTTTTTCAAATGCTGAAAAATACCGGTTATAAAACTCAATTTTAAGAATTACCATATTAAATTACAATGTCAACACTTAGGGAAAACAAATCGAACATTTTTAAAAGTTCTAAATTAAGAATTTTTATGACCCTCTCCAGTAAAAATCAATTAAAAGACGTAAGTAAAGAGAAGTTAAATTTTAATTTTAAAAACAGAGTTTCACAAATCTATGAATATTTTGATATTAAAACCAAGTATTTTACATTATTACTCATAACACGTCTTACTCTAACATGGTAAGCACAATAAAGAATTAACCAAATCTCTTTTCAACTTTTTTAAATGATTTTTCAATGAAACACATTAATTTCTCAAAAATGTGAAAAATACCGTTAAAAACCTCAATTTTTTTTTAAATTACAACAAATAATTTCAAATGTTGAAATTTATGGAAAAATTGCACACTTTTAGTTAGTTCTAAAATTATGTTATGTATAAAAATTAAGAAAAAAGGGTACATTTAGAGTTAAAAGTTATTCAAAACTGCTTTTCACATCGTAATGAAATATAAGATATATAAAAACAAATATGAAAATTCATTTATTAAAAAAAACGTCAATTATATGACACCTAAAACTAATTAAATAAAATTCACTTTTCTGCTTTTGTGAAATTGCATTGTTCAATGAAAGCACTATTATTTATTAAATGCTTTGAAATTACCCCTTAAAAACTCAATTTTAAGATTATACAAATAATTTTCAAATGTGGAAATTTAGGAAAAAATCGTACTTTTTTTAAGAGTTTCCTAAATATGTAATGTGAAAATTAAGAAAAAACGCATTCATTTAGTAATTTAATTTTTGGATTATAAAAAGTTTTCACAAACTTTTTACAATATTTGGTATATAAAAAACAAAAAAATTGAAATTGCGTGCAAAAAGGTGAATTTTAGACACCTTAAAAAACTAAATTAATAAAAATTCACTTTTTAGATTTTAGAAACTGTAATTTTAAAAAAGAGAACACAAATATATTCTTTATTGCTAACCCTGAAATTACTGATAAAAACTTCATTTTAAGATTACCAAATAATTTAACATGTTGAAATTAGGAAAAATCGTACGTTTAAAAATTTCATAAAATTTGTAATGTGAAAATTAAGAAAAAGCGTTATTAATTTTAGAAGTATAAAATTTTTTATTAAACAGTTTTCACAACTAATGAAATAATTCGTGGTAAATAAAAACAAATATGAAAATTTCATTTATTCTAAACACACGCAATTAAAAACAAATATAAGAAAATTACTGGTTGAACTTACACTCTTGGTCTCAGCTGAATTAAATGAAATTCAGCCTTTCAGCTTTGAACATTGAGTTTCAAAATGAAACACATTATTTTCAAAAATGCCATGAAGAGCACGGTTAAAAACTCAATTTTTAAGCATTTACCAAATTAATTTCAATTAGTGTTGAAAATTTTTAGCAAAAAATCGTTACAATTTAGCAGTTCAAAGTTTTGAATATAATGTGAAATTTAAGAAAAAAAAGCGTAATTATGAAGTCTTAAAATTTTTATATTTAAAACAAGGTTTCACAACGTTAATTTGAAATTATATATAAATAAATACAAGTGAAAATTAAATTATTATTGTTTGTAATTTAGTAAATCAATGGAACAAACACCTCTTCCCACCACCCCTCTCATCAGAAAATAATCTTCTGGGTAGGATTTTACTGCCTGAAATCTATATTTATTTGCTGTTAATTGATTCGTGGGCGATGGATCTGTCGGTTTCATATCATATTTTCATATCATTATAGAGATATCAGCAAGCCTTGAGTAGTAGTCTAAGAGATATATGACAATACACACCTTAGAACTGCAGGAGGACGATATGATTGAAAAACTAAGAGACTCTCATGCTAAAAACGATGTGCTAGTGGTGGCGCTTTCTCTTCATAAAATTGAAATGAAGTTCTCAAAGAAAATTTAGATATGCATCTCCTTACTAACATATGAGAAGAGCTACTATCTCAATATTCTGCCGACTAACTATATGTTGTGTTGAATCAACTTGTATTCCTCAACGAGCTAGAAAGTTTGATTCTAAATTAATATATACTGAACTAATATTGCTCTCCGCGAGTATTTTAAAAAGTGTACAAAGTGTTGATTATCTGCTTAGTGACTTACCACTTTTCACACAACATATCAAACTCACCTTTATCTAATCAAAGATTTACCCCATGATTACATCGGACTGACGAAAAACGCCATATTCTCAAAAGTAAACTATCTACGCGTCTCCAAAATTGTTGTATATTTAGCTCCACGCAACTAGACTATTAATCAGAATACAACCTAATAAGTGTAGTGTACTATGTAAAAATCTGTCTAGTAGGTAACAATATTAATAAGTGCTAGATAAAGAAAACTGGTCAGTCTCTATTTTTTTTATATAAAGAAATAATAAACCATGCTCTCAGCTCTATGTGACAGGTGCTGGGACAGCGTCTCCTATCCTCTCTTTTTATGTGAGGTTGCACGCGATGGCCTATTGCGCCTCGTTCTTCGGTATAAAGACTGTCCCCGTAAAGAAAACAATGCGACTCTAATTAATTGTTCAGCGAGGCATGCGGACTAACGGCCTATGCAGCCAAATAGTTTTATCCGCCATCAGTGCGCCCTATGCGCCTCTTATTCGCACTGCTACTTTTTACAGCACGGCTGGTGGCTAGTTGATACTAAGTATATATTTGCGCAAGTTAGAGAACTTTATGTGCGGCGGTATTATAGTAAAATAAGCGCGAATGTTCTGTTCTTATAAAATTAAGGCAAGGAAAAATTAATTTTTAATTTTTGTAAGTGGGTAAAAACAGACGTGCTGAAACAATATTCTAAACACGTGCCTCTAGCTCACCTACATGTCAACTTGTGGTCCACTCGAAATTATTTCTCTAGGGAGGTGGCCCAGCACTCAGCATAGTCAGATATGCAGCACGTCTACCCACAATTTAATAACGGACGAGAATAAATTGAATGAAAGCTTGACTTGGTCCTTATATGGTGTCTTTATGTCGTTACATCTTTGATATTGTTATTGACGTACGAATTTCATACGTAGGGCTGGGGAGATTATTACTTTATAATTTAAAAATTAGTGAGGTTACCGCTTATACCTTAATATAAGTGTCCATAAATTTAAGCACACTACTGTATTAATAATATCATGTATCTATATAATAAATAATAATAAACTTTCACGCTTGTCTCCTTGCTTATTTTAGCACAAACTTTTGGACAAACCTATAAATTATCTCAAATACTGTAATATCTACAGTTTAATATATATTTAAAATTATATTCATTATTTATCGTACATTGCTCCAGTATGTTACAGATTGGTATCAGTAGTATTATACCGTTAGTATATCTATGTAGGTATGGCACTTGTTTCGGCAGGATTTTAATACAAGTTAGCTTCAACTATGTTCTAAGTTGCGTATGACATTTTGCCCAGGTAAAAAAAAACTGCTTTGTTCCTGTTCGGATAGGCGCTGGTTATAGTGGCGACACTCAGAAAATGCTTGAGTCGTCCTCTGACTTAGTTCCGCCATTTAGGATATATTGTTTCGACCTATGCGCCTTGCTGCCTACGAAGTTGATAGGTGCAGCCATAGGCGCCAACTCGCGTGGCGCAAAGCGACCAGCTCTATACATGCTTTGTTAATACCATTAATATCTTATGCAATGTGACTCGAGATCAATCCGCACTCTCTTAAGATTTTGCGGCTTCCAAAGTAAGGTTATGTGTGACCATTCCCCTGCTAATAGAGTATAGAGACATGGTGAGTGATGTTACTGGGAGAGAATAAAGATCTCTTTTATTGCTAGAATATATTTTGATCTCTTCATTTGTATGTTCGGGCAGAATCGAATATTTAATATTTTAAGATGCTCGCTGGCGTACACCGAGGACCTGTCAATAGATTGAACATCAATTGTCGAAAAGTCATCCAATAAATAAAAACTATTACACGACGACATGAATATATATAGAATATAATATAGTATAGTAGCCTATTTAAAACATAATGTATTTATATATTACCTATAATATATAAAAATATATGATATACGTATATGTATATTTTTCTATAAATTATCTTGAAATTAAATTAATTTATCTATAATATAGTATTATAGTATTAATATATATATATATATTATATTAATATAATAGTATAATATAACAAATTAAGTTTATTAGTAATAAAAATTCCAACTATATTAAAAAATATATTATATAAAAAATAAAATCGTATATATATATATATATCTAAATACATTTTAAAGTAAACATTAATAAATCTATATATATTCTATATCTTTCCGATAATCGCCTCGAGACCATTCGGGACTTTTTCTTTCGCGCGTTCTTATCGGTTATACTGGTGAATGTGTATCATACTTTCCTATTTTCAATGAACCGACATCTTATGTGTTCCTGCACATACATAGGAACTTCGGGTGGAGGTTACTTTGCAATGGTGAGCGCATTTGACCATATCCGAAATGCATGATATGACCGGATATTGAGCAAGCCTCACTGCTGCTCCAAGTTCCCCTCCTTTTGGGTTCCCCTTCTCTTTGCTTTACTTAGCCTAGTCTTTCTTTTTCATTGTTCTCTTCTCCTTAATAATCGAAGCTGTGGTTGATGGAGCGACTTCTCTCTTCTCTCTTTTAACTTTTAATTAGCTAGTAGAGTTCATCTCAGTTACCAGCGTATAACCATGTCTTTAAATCTTCTTACTTATAATTGCGCTACTCTTTTCGACATTAATATGTATCTTCTCACCTGCACATCTTTAACTTATCACTCATATAAGCGCAGATGCGATCGACCCTATCAATTTCTTCATACTCCATTGCAAGTTTGCTCCCTTCTTTTATACTTCTAGTATATTTGAAGCGTTGCTTGTCTAACTCTTATACGATTTCTGTATATTATTCATGCGACTGAATATAGTGATATAATTTTCGAATGGGTCGTCTACAGGAACACTTAGTGAATTCAATTGCTTTAACAAATCTCAACTTCTACAAATCTCGCCTCTCTAAAACACTTCTAACTTTACAGTACATTATCTCTTTTTGCACAAGACTGTTTCTCATACTCGTCTCTCCTTGTGTATCTAATATATTATAACTTCCTTGCGCCTTAAACACTAGAAATATCAATATTATTTAAAATGTCTTAGAACTCAATAAAATGTCTTGTTAATACGGGCGGCCTTATCAAATATTTAATACATGGGCAGTTCTGTTAGACTGCGAGATTTTTTTCGTATCTTCGCTAGTACTCAAGCAAATATTACAAGAGGTACTCATCCGCCCTCTCTTAATGGTAAAGTTCTGTTATCTTCATATCTGGTGTGGCGTACTAGGTTTCACCCGGCTTTTAGGACAGTTGTCGAGTCATACAAAAAAGAGCTTTATCTATATACTAGCAACTTTCCAGTTAAATTGGACTCTATACTTTGCGGCGCCATGAACATGATCTCGGTTCTTTACCTCTTTTCTATAGGTACCGCAAGCGGCAGGTGTTCGAGGGATACCACTGCTGCGTACCACCACCTTTAAGACGGCCTCGTAGCGACAAGGTCGGTGCTGTGTCAATGCGTCTCGAGTTTTTTGGAGATTGATTTAGGGTTAACTCCAGGCTATGATCCGTGGCGGTGCTTCCTTCTTTTTCCTGCCACATACTGTTCTGTGGAATTCTCTTCCATCTCCTATATTTCCTACTGAATTCTTAATCTCCCTCACTTAAAAGCCTGGCGGTACTGTGTTCATTCTGCGTAATTAATTTTACGCACTACTGTGGTTATGAAATTTTCAGCGGCTGCAACACCTTCTTGATATTAGCTGCTGCGTGCCCCGTGAAGTGTGGTGATAACTGCTTAATGAAACATCAATTATATATTTTTTTATTCTCATATCATCTAAATATAATAATACTGATAATATATAAATAAATACCGTACTAAAAATATTATTATAACAATATTTTATTATATGTATATATAGATATTTATTTACCATAATTAATAATAATAAATGTATTATTATAGTTATGAAAATAATCTTAATACATATATGAGTGTGCAACTTAAATGCACACATTTGAAGATATATCACATATTATATTATTGTTTAACTACGTATAGCAGTGTAAAGACTCAAGAACACGTCCCAAGTTCAAATCATTATATATATTTGACTATTTATAGAATTCAGACACTATTTTTTCTATTATTTAATGGAACCCATCATTAAAGTGTCAGATAATAACAAAAGGAAAAATAAATTGCATCATAATTGCATTTAAATAGTAACAATTTTAATAAGATTTGCCAGTGAAAATAAATAGGGTATTAGATTTTAAACATAATTTTAGAGATGGAAAAAATGAGCAAGGCTTTTCAAGAAAATCGAATAAAAAGCTAAAATACATGAACAACCCATCTAACTGAAAATTTATATATTTCAGATTCTTCTTTAACGCAGGAGCTTCCTTTTTCATTTTCAAATCCCACCTGAAGAGGCAGTTGCTATGGCGGCGAAAGCTAGTGGAACTTAATATGGTTTAAATGTGTAAATAAATGTATATTTTTGTGTGTGTTGACGTTTTATGATAACTCTCGATTTTATGTATTGTTTTAATATGTAAAAGTGCATTATTAGGTGTGCTATTTATAAGGTAAATCCAGCATATAGCAATTAATATATAAGTATATATATAGGAATTAGTATATATAATATATATATAGTTCTATAATATTTATAATAATATATACATAAATAAAGAATAATATAAATAAATAATCATAAATAAATAATAAAAAAATATATATGATAATATAATGATAAGTATATAGCATATTAATAAGAATAAAGTAATACTAATAAGTGTGTCGAAGAAAGATGCAACCTAGTAAAAAGACGTATATATGTGATCATTAAATATTATATATATAGTATAATAATTATAGTAATATATGAATATATAATATACAAGAAATAATAATAAGTAATATAATATTATAATTATATTAAAAAATAAAAATCATAGAAAATATAATGAAGGAAGACTTATGCAGAGAGAAACACATAAGAATTTAGAGAGAGAGAAAGAGAGAAAAGAGAGAGATAGGGAAGAGATGAGAGAAGAGGAAGAAGAGAGAGAAAGAGAGACGAAGAGAGAGAGCAGAGAGAAGAGAGAGAGAGAGGAGAGAGGAGAGAGAGAGAGAGAGGCTATATTTAAGGGTATAGCCCTCCTTTAGTAGGGGGAAAATTTTGAACCGATTAGAGATTAGTAAGACTTGTAGTTGTACGGGATATTTTCTTCTATGGTTGGTGACGGCAGAATTTCGAGTTGATTATAGTGCCGCCGTATTATGCATACAATATCGTAACTTTGAAGTTTACTATTGATGCCATTTGTGGGTGTATGTGTCACATAATTATCATATTATAGAGATACATGTTTAATTATGACATTTTAATAGAAGTATTAACAAAGAATATATTTTATTCATTATTTTAATTTTTTTATATTATTTTTAGTTATTATTATTTTATTTATTTTTTATTATTTTATTATGTATTATGTATTAAATATTGATTTATTCATTATTATTTTTATTATTATTATTCTATTAATCTACATGAATTTCGCATATTACCTATGTATCAATTGTCCAATATAGCTATTCTTTCTTTTATTTCTTCTTTAAATATTTTGTATCTTTCAATTTTTAACTTTTTAAGTTTTCCTTGTTTCAATACTCTCAAAGGTATTTTTTTTTTGTTAATTAAATTTTTATATTTTCGACTCTTTCCTACAGTGATCCCGTCTGTCATTCCACGACTTCCGCTGGTAAACTTCTTACTCTCTCAAGGCGAGTTGTAGCTGATGCACCACGACTTTTTCTGCGTGCACTACTATGAGCGAATTGCGTCGCGCATGATACCGGATGATTGGGTGCGCCCAGAATGGTGTGCTCTCATTATCAGGTCTTTAGACTTCAGCGAGTTGGACAACCCGGGTTTCCGCATAAGCGCGCAGCTCCATCATCCATCGAGCGTTATCCACTTATTATAATATAGACATACCAGCTTATAAACATCGCTCTAACTGTACTTATTATTTAACCTAACATCCTTTTAAAGTATTCTTCACCATCTTCCTCTCAAATCTCTATACGTTTGACTCACCCTGCTCCACTCGTACCTCATACAAACTTTCTTATATGCATTACGCTGTAACTACTCTACATGATCAATCTAGTATAAAATATTTATCTGCATACACTCAATTTAACCTACAAACAACTAAAAGCCTCTCTACAAACTCATTTTCATTTATGCTACAGAAACACCTTCATTATGCTATCAACAACTAAACAATCATTATCACTCGAGTTACTCATCTTCTACCCGACACCAACTCTCGTATACTATGGATACTCTTGTGGTTTAAAAGATAAGTATACTGTTACACTCACATACCTTCGCTTACCAGAAAGTCGAAATCACGCTTCGCTGGACGCGATTTCATGCTCCGGCGCACCCGAGGAGAGATCCAGCTCTGTGAATGTGACTCCTAGATAACGCCACTCATTTTTTGTCCATCGGTATTCCACCGCAGGTATTACTCCTCCAAAATATATCAATCTGTAAGTAAGCTGACTGCTCCATCCAATAATTAGATTCAGAGTAAGTACTCACCAGAATAAATCGTTACTCTCTCAAAACTTCTTCAGAGGACTCATACGTAATATACAACCAATAACCACACTATACCGTTGAACCTTTTTAAATACTTCATAAATATTTAATGCGATTTGAATTTCTTAAGGCACTCACTACATAAATCAAAGTATCTACCAGTAGCTATCACTACTCACAGTAGTCTAACTCATTCAAATATTGTCATACTCCATCTCTCTTCCTCTCGTCATTACTCTTCCACCACCAGCACGCACACACTTTACATTAGCACCATCTTAATTTCACACTTTGCCTCTACTCATCTTATTGTCTTCACACAGCTCGAGTGGCATGAATATCATAAATATATTATGTACCCTTTTCTAGATAAGTACATAGTCTATCAAACCTCATCTCCTCTTCTCCTCAAATATCAATTATTTATAAATCCTCTTATGACCTTATCCATATAGACCCATTACAGAATTCTTAATACAATTTCGTGACCTGATAAGGGTAGTAAATAGGTCGGTTACTCAGCGATCACTCGACTTCTCTATGATGAGGGCCTATTTGTCAGTGACTGATACCTTAGTACGATATAGAATTAATATAATAGAAAGTAGAAAAAAGATATACCAATCACTACAATACTATACCACCTTTATGTGATATATATAATATTATATTATATATAATTAAGAAATAATAATATAATAATACCTCTCTAGTATATCTACAATATTTTATATATATTAATATATTGGGATATATATATTAATTACAATCTATAATATGTATACAATACAGATCTATATTGTGGTATATTATAACTTTAATATATCATTTTTAATATGTAATCAATAATATATCGTTACGTATTCTTTGTAATATTAATTATTTAAAATTGACATTTAATAATCCAAGTCTCAGTTGAGGTTACCCATAGATAATGATATATCAATTCAGCAGGGTACAATTATTTTTCAATTGATTACTTCAAGTCTGACGAGTATCAATTCCTCCATATATAAATTACCGCTCTAGGATACGATATTTTACGTTTTATATTAATATATAAACTAGTCTCTAGTATTGAAATGGTACTCTGATACTAAATTAATCATAATCTATTAATAGTTTATAGTTATATAATATATTATATATATATATAAATTACTATAACATAATATATATTTGCTCCGTATTAAATAAATATTTCAATAGGATCTTCTTTAACAAATATAATGATATCAATAATGCATATTATATAATTAATACTCAAACGAAATATCTAAATATATATTTAAATATATTCTACTGATGAAATTCAATAAATTTATATACACAAAGAAAATAATAATATTAGGTAATAATAAATCCATAAACTAAATAATAATTTACTAAATTAATAAATGAAAATGATTTAGAATTATTTTATCAAAAAATAAATAACCTAAATAAATAAATATATATATTCTATTATAAAAATAAATAATATAATAATGAGAACAGACTGTAATATTTGAGTATCATTTTCTACTGCTCCATCAACTCCGTATCTCTCAACAAAAACTAAGTACTAACATGCATATCATAAACGGGCGAGAATAGCAAAAATGGTAAGAAATGACATGGGTACGGGCCGGTGTGGTTAGCGCGCTTGTGTTTAGCAAAGGGGTGGAGGGTGACGGTATGTGAAAAATCTTAAGAGGGTGCTACTACTCACGAATGAAGGTTGGGTGTCCGCTCATAGGATTTTAGTACGGGAGAAATAAAATTTGAATAGGAATTAAAAATAAAATAGATAAAATAATAAAAAAAAAAAAATACTATATAAATAGAAGAAAAAAAAAAAAATAATATAAAAAAAGAAGAAGAAATAGAAAACAGACATATAGGACAGCAGATATGATTGGCGAAACATTTTTGGCGATCTCTGAGTAAAATATTATAATATGCACCAATAAGAAAGAGAGGTGTAATAATAAATAATAAAATAATATATAATAATATATCTTAAATAAAATTATATGCTTAACTATTATCATATTAATCTTAAATATTGTATTATTTGAGAGGAGAATTGTTGGACGGGTGTTAGACTATTTTTAATACTATGATAACTAAATATGAAAATGTACGATAATTATAATATAACCAATAAAATAGAGCATCTCCTTATCAAACTTGTGGTTATTGTTTTAAACAATTATTAAAACGTCAAAATAGAAATAATACCGCTTGACTAGGAGGTTAACTGAACCTCACATACCGGTCACGGAGTTCGTTGGTACTCTCTCGGCCTTAACCGACGGAACTAACTGGGAGTAGGAATAATATCAACCCCTCGATACATACGGGAGGGTGGATAGTAGTCCTACCGTCTCTTTAGGTATTATGAGAAAGTACGCACAGTGGAGCATATCCGCTACAAGCGAAATATAGGGAAAACGATTCCAAACTATTAATTTTACCCCTGAGTGACAAATTTCCCAATCAGAAATAATTGTCTTTTTATACGGCACACCCTTCGTGAGGACTCGAGCACGACGAGCGTGACATTACAATAAGGTGAGATGGATAGCTCTGTCTCTGCCATCGCTCCGTATTGTGGAGATTGGGCGGCATTAGGATATCCAATCTCACAAAACTACCGCCATCATGACGCATACCGGGGTAATTGGAACAACAAGTATACTATTGTCTAATACGATGCGCTCCCTGATGGGGTCTCTCCCGATGCGAACTGCTACAGAAGGTTACGGAGACCCTCCGCGCGCAGGTTATCTTAAGTACATACCTCTCAATCTCGTCGAAATTACTCCGAATTCTAAGACTTCTTCCATGAGTGTACCGTCATGAATTATTCAAATGTTATGCATTTTCTAGTCATGTAATTTTGTACCAGTGTTATTTGCCAA
The DNA here is from genome assembly GCA_015478945.1 of Trachelipus rathkii. NCBI lineage: Eukaryota > Metazoa > Arthropoda > Malacostraca > Isopoda > Trachelipodidae > Trachelipus > Trachelipus rathkii. Next base: position 31,017 of record JABUQX010057814.1, read on the forward strand.
AAATAGTTGATTCTGACATTTCGCATGTTCGTTTAGTATATAGATAGAAAAATAGTTCTTTATGAACTAATTTCACGTATATTTTTTTCCGTTTTTCGTTTATGTATTTTTTTTATTGCTCATTTATCTTCCCGAAAATTAAGGCAAAAAGCCCGATTTTTAGAACTTGAGCAATTGTATTAAATTAAAACAGGGTTTTTTCAAAAAACTTCGCATAACTAAACAAATTGGTACGCAAAGTATCTCTTCACCAGATGTATTCGTTATAGTATTTTAAAACACTTAATACATAATTAGTAAATATTTCTAGTTAGTTTCTATTTTTAAAAAAAAGATAAACATACTGACGAGCTATACTAAACGCGTGGCCAGTTTCAATTTAAGACACGCCTGAAAACTATTAATTAAATCATTGTCTGCTTTTTGTGAAATTGCATTTTTCAATATGTGATAAACACCTATATTTTTATTTCAAATGGGTTACTAGATAATATATTAATATACCGAATAAATAATAAATATATCTCTCTAATTTTATTTTATATATAAGTCGGAATTTACTCACAACATAATATATTCTATAATGTTGGGAAATATTTTATTATATGGAATAAAATCTATATATATATACTCACGTATAACTTATTTTTTAAAAAGAAAATATCTTTGAAAATGTATTGAAGAATTTAGATATTATTCTTTCAAGTTTAAAGTTTCAAGTTTACGATAAAATGTTTTTATCCTATGTATTCTCAAACTAGGAGTTGTGGGACGACTCGGAACGTCTTTGCCGAAATGTAGGAGGAAGGCGACACGATTTAATTAAATATTTAGAAATTTAATTTTGGAATTGTGTTAAGATTGTATTCTGCTTTTTCTGTGTGTCATATAACTCTCTTCATAATCTAATCGCAGTTGTAAGTGTATTTCACAACTCATATAATGAAATAAAAATATTTTATACTATTCATTTATATAGTATTACTATATATATATATTAAGATTAAATATAACCAAATAAAAATTGTAATATAATTTAAATATTCTATATTTTATATATTCTATATTATAAAAAACGTGCTAAAAAAATATAGTAGCACCTATATATAATCTAAAATAATATCATATATATATAATTATACTTTATATATTTATATAATATAATATCATATCAATTATATATATATATATATATATATATATAAATATACGTTTATATTTAATAAATTTCACTATATATATATTTATTTTAGATAATATTGTACATCATAACAATGGGTGTAATAAACACTATATATATATATAATTATTTTTTTTTCAATATATAATGCCTGAAAATTATTGGCAATTGATTATAATATTTATCTAAAAAGATGTCTATCTAATATTATTAAAATTATTTAACTCTAAATAATTTTATTTCCAAAATTTATATGATATAATATATATATATATATTATATATATATTATATATAACATACTATATAATATATATATATTATACTATATAGTATAAATATATTAGTGGTGTTGGGTTGGCTGTGTGCTCGAATACCACCAATAAATACTCACCATCTATTTCTTTGGCCCCTTGAGGTAAATTGCTTTAATGGTCTATAGGACCTCGAGGAGGGTTTTAAGGTCTGTGATCGCCCTAGATAAAACGTTTATCCTTTCTAAACTTCGGCGAAATTGTATGAATCGCTTTATCGGGTACATGGTCACGAGGTGACGGATGTAAATGAGTAAAGAAAGTCAGTGAGTCGATAGCGTTTTTCCGTGAGGCGAAAATGATCTGCGCGCATTTTATGGAGCAAAGTTTGATAACATTCAGCCATGACGCGGGAAATATCTCATTAGTATGAAATGGAAAAGTAGTGAAAAACTTAATGGGGTTGATGTGAATTTCACAACTAAACTGTGTGCACGTGCTCAAGGTATATGTTTGGAAGAGGATGAAGTTGATACAGGAGAAGGAGTTGCAATTTTTGATGAGTGACCTGTTGGACAAAGCTATGGTAGGTTATAACCAAACTTATAAAGTGAAACAAATAATTAGTTCCTGGGAGCAAAATTCTTATCATTATAAGTTGATAATAAAATCAGATCAATATTATAAACGTTTAGCAAACGCGTCTAAAGTCTGATTTTAGTATCTGTTAAGTTCTGCGTTTTTGGTTTAATACGACGCTGTCTTTTTGAAAAATGGTTCGCATTTCTTAGAGAGAGGAAAACAGATTCGACAAGATATGATTTGTAGTACGTCATTTATCTGGATGCGATTAATGGCTTGTAAAAATAATGCGTGTTTTTGGAATGTGGTTTTTAAATAAGACAACTCAATTATGTTAAAGGTGCAGTGTTTAGAGCAAGACTTTATCATAGTTTTACATATGATAAGATTGTTGGTGGAGACATTTCATAGGAAATGGATGGATTGGCGTGTGTACTTTTTAATACAAAAAAGGGGATGGAGTTCTAAATTCTATAACAGGTTGGTTTTGTGTTTTAAATGGTAGAAGAGTAGAGTAAATAGAGAGAGTGTGAATGAAGAAATAAAAGCGATTAAGATTGCGTGTCCCTTTTAGTTGAGAATATAAGGAAAGTTAATGTGTTTTAGACGGGATTAAAATTGTTATAGGGTTTTAAAATACTTTTTCTTTAATACACAAAAAACGAGTATCCCGAGTAAGTATAGGGGTATAAGTTGGTGGGTAGGTAGTGTAGATGGTCTTCCAACGTGAATGGAGACTGAAAAAGTATTTTATGATTGATTTAGTGTTGGTGAAGAAGGAGATGTTGAAGTATGTGTTGGGGGTTAAATCAGTTAATGTTATTAACAGGAATTAGAGTTATGTTTTTAGGTATGTATCATTACTGATTTTGATTCTAATGATCAAATTAAGTTGATCGCTGGGGGACATTGGTTTTAGACATCGGACGGGAATAAAGGTAGCTATACGAAAGGATTTAGTAGGTAAAAATGTATAGTGAGTAGAAAAGTTTTGTGTTCGAGCCTTGTTTTTAAGGATAAGATGCTAGTCAAAGTATGCATAAAGAGCGCGCACAGCTAGTAAAACACGGTTTGAATGTTGAAAGAGTTGATACATAGAAGCAAATCGGGGGCAAATGGAAGGAAGCAAATAGTTAGTAGTGCAAAGAAGTGTAGTGGATGTGGCTAAAGTAGCGAAGTAAGCTATTAGTTTTAGACAAAGCGAACAATCGGCTGTGGACATGAATAGAGGTATTATGAAGAACTCTGTATAATACAAATGCTGAACATACCAAAAAGAGAATAAAATAAAATGACTTATTTAACAATAATATATGATAAAGAATTATTAAGGCTTGGTAAAAAAGTTTGATAGATGTTTGAATAAAAAATGCACATAAGCACATATCAAAGAGAATATTATGTATGCTGTGGAAGAATAAATATAATTGAAAGTAAGTAAATATCTTTTTTAATTGATTATCTAATAATGAGTTTAAATTGAAAAACATTTAAAAGGTCAAATATGGAGAAATGAACAATTTTTTTTTCGTATATTTTTTTAAAAACCAGTTTTTCACAACTAATGTAATAATGAAATATATAAAAACAATATCTTTTTCAAAGCAGGGATAAATGAACTTTTATTAATAAATTGACACCTAAAACTATTAATAAATTTCTCTTTTCTGATAAAATTTTGAAAATTGCATATTTCAATTCGAAAGCACATTTTTTTCACTAGTATTACAACTAACCCGTTTAAAAAAAAATGAATTTTAAAGAATTACGCAAAATAATTTCAAATGTTGGAAATTAGGAAAAATCAGTCACTTTCACAAAGTTCGAATAAATTATATAAATGAATGAAAATTTAAGAAACCTGTTGCGCTGGTTTGTGGAACTTGTTAAAACATTTTCTTTTATTAAAACAGAGAAATGAACAGGTTGTTAAAGCTTTTGATATTATACAGAGAGTTGTTATGAAAATCTTCATATTAAAAACAGTCAATTTAAGACATCCTATAAAACTATTAATGGAAATTATCCTTTTCTGCTTTTTGCATAATTGACATTTCAATGAAACACATTATTCGTTCAAATGGTGGTATAAATGCATAGAAAAAAAGTTAAAAATACCGGTAAAAAATTGTTAAAAACATAATTTTAAAAGAGATTACCAAAATAAATATTCAATACATGTTGAATATTTAGGAAGAAAAAAACAGAAAACCCGTACTTTTAAGAGTTCTAAAAATTTGTTATGTGATTTGTAATATGAAATTTAAGAAAAAGCGTATATTTAATATTGAATGTTCTTACAAAATTTTATTTTTTATTTTTAAAACAGGTTTTCAATACCTAAAATGACAAAATTTGAACATTGCAACTTACAGAAGATATGTGAAAATTTCATTTTTACAAAAAAAAGTAAATTCTTAAGACACCTAACACAACTAATTATGTAATAAATTTCACTTTTCCCGAATTTTCTATTTGAAATTGCCATTTTATAAAGAAAACACATTATTTTTTTTTTTTTTTCAAATGCTGTGTGTGGAAAAATACCGTAAAAACTCAATTATTTTTTAAACATTTCAGCAAAATTAAATTCAAAAAATGTTGGAAATTCTATAAAAAATCATACTTTTTTTAGAGTTCTAAATTTTGTTAATTCACCTATTTGGAAAATTTAAGAAAATAATTCGTAAATTTTAGAATTTAAAAATTTTTTATTAAAACAGGTTTTTGTAACTAATTGACATGAAATATTTCGGTTTAATATAAAAACAAAAATATGAATTTCATTACAAAACTCAATTTACAGATTGATAAACTATTAATAAGTAAATCACCTGGACCAGATTTGAAATTGCATTTCAAATGAAACACATTATTTTTTCAAATGCTTGAAAATACTGTTTTAAAGAACTCAATTTAAGATTTAAAAAATTAATTTCAAAAACGTTGAAATTAAGGAAAAAATTCGTACTTTTAAGAGTTTCTAAATTTTGTAATTGGTGGAAAATTTAGCTATTCGTAATTTTAAGAATTTAAAAATTTGTTTATTTAAAACAGCTTTTAAAAACTAATGAAATATTCGGTATATAAAACAAATATTGATAATTTCATTAAAAAAACGTTCAATTTAAGGTAAGACCCCTAAAACTATTAATATTTAATTCCGTTTTTCTGCTTTTTTTTTGAAAGTTGCATTTTAACGATAAGTATTTTTATCAAATGTACTGAAAATTTACCGTTAAAAACTCAAATTTTAAGAATTTACCAAATAATTTCAAATGTTTGAATTAGGGAAAATCATCCTTCGTTACTTTTAGGAGTTATAAAATTGTTGTAATGTCGAAAAAAAATTTTAAGAGGAAAACAAAAGAGTTATTTAGAATTTTAAAATTTTTTATTAAAACAGATTTTCACAACTGATGAAATATTATTTGGTAGGATATTAAAAACAAAATTGAAAAATTTTCAATAAAAAACCGTCAATTAAGACACCATAAACTTATTATAAATTCGCTTTTCTGCTTTTTGAAATTTGCCATTTCAATGAAACACATTATTTTTTCAAATAGGAAACATATGTGGGTGAAGGGATGGCAAAACAATAACATACTAAAAAGGGGTAACGTAGCGAGAAACAAGAGGTAACCGTTTTGATATAGATATAGAGAAAGAGGAGGATGCTCAATAGAGGATATTGGATTAAAATGAGAGAAGCTCTTCTTGTTAAGGAAGCGCCAGAAAGAATAATGTTAAGATATTCAGAAGAATAATAGGTGTGATCGTAAATTCTTAATATATAAAATGAAGAAGGAATAGTTGCGTTTTGAACTGCATGAGATATGTGGTGATGTATCAGATGAGAACGACAATGTGGAATAAGAACACTCGAAAATAATTTTCTCGCACATATTATAATCCACGAGTACAAATGAATGTATAAGACACCGCGCTGTTATGTATGAACTAAATATTGTGTAGTCGATGTAAATTTGATTGGCTCTTTTAAGACATAGGTGCACTCTCTTTGTTGGATTGACGGTTTTAGAGGAGAGAATTGGGTACAATGGGAATTTTCATGAAACACTAGGGTGAGAAAGTTGAAAGAATGGTAATATAGCATGAGTTTAGATGAACATTATGTGTATGCAAATACATTGGCGGAGGCGACGAGGGTGATTGATCTCGGATTATGGGAAAAATGATTGCGTAATAAAGCGTTATGGAGGATATAGTTCCAAGGCATTGGATTAAAACTCAATTTGTTAGAGCAAGAGGTAATTTACCATTGATATTGAAGATTGTGTATTCGAGGAAGAAATGTTGAAAGAATGGATAGAAATTATGAGGAGAGAAATACAGTTGTGAGATCTCTGTGATATTGTTATAAACTTCCGTATTCTGTCAATTTTCGATGTAGAGATGTCGTTCGAGAAAAGAAATTTCTGAATGGAGAGACTGAATTTAGGTGAAAGAGACCAAGTGAGATTGCGGTTTTATGGTTGAAGTAGGTGTAAAATTTTTTTTAAAACCAGGGTTTTCACAAACTAATGAAATATTTTGGTATATATAATGAACAAATATTTTGAAATTCATTTAAAAAACTCTGTGGATTCAAATCGTTTTCTACAAATTTTAAACCAAGACTCGATCTGAGAAAATGACGAGGAGAGACAATAATAATAGAATTAATAGAATAATTAGCATCTTTTTCTGCTTGTTTTGAATGAATTTAGAGTTGAATAGCGAATTAGTGCGTCCAATGAAATATCGCGCACACGGTGTTTAGTGATAATATTATGTTTTTGGTTCAGGTAGAGGATCTCTGGGAACTGTAATCAGAGAGAAGTATGTATGACGGAATAGTGAATAGACGTGCGTTTGATAAAAGAAACTATAATGGTCGTCAATTGTTGTGAATTGTTGATAGAGAATTAATAGCGGAGTAATTTACAGCCAAGATATTTCATGAGATATAATGTCTCCTTGGTGTATCAAATTTGTTATAAGTGGGTGGGAAAGTATATGAAACGAATATTCTCGTATATAGTAAGGAGTGTTGGCGTAAGATGGCTGTAGGAATGGGTATAATTTAGGATGATTAAGATGTTGAGGAATGGAGTATGAGATCGGATTTAGGGAATTAGAGCAAAAAAGCGCCTACCTATCTTATACTGCTGGATTCGAGTTTGGTTCTAGTTTGTTATGGCAGAGATCTGAAGAGGGAGTTATGTGAAAGGAGATTTTTTGAGGATATTAGATAGAGAGATTTTGGCAGGGTGTGTGAAAGGATGTGTGCTTAGAAAAGAACTACAGTGGAGATAAGATAGATAAGTGTTTATGGTTGTGAGTGTAGACAGTCCTCCGTGTGACGTTATGTTAGATGTAGTGAGCAGCTATATGGAACAAAGATAGATCTGAGTATTAAATAATCTCATAAGAGTATATATCGTTGGTATAGAGGAAAATACTCTGCGATCGAGATGCAGAGATGTAGTAGGATTATACAAAAACGTGAATGCAGGTAGGTGGTGCTGAGATTCCAATTAAAATGGGCGTTAGACACGCTGCATAATAACTGACCTTAAAAAGTAGAGGAACTATACAGTCCTTTTTGTCGTGGCTGTGTGTTTTTTGACGAAGGTTCGTGTGATCGCAGAGGTTTTAAAGATAAATCAGATTGTCTACTGTGTATTGTAATTGTAGTTTGTCGCCTAATATGGGGTTGGAAATAAAGAAGATTACGCATCTAAAGGTTATTATACCAACTCGTTGGTTCAAGATGTGATGTGACAAGAAATACTTTAAGAGGTGTTACCCATAGTGCTATAAGGTGGTGATCGAAGAAATTTGATAAGAGTAGTGAAAAGTGTATAGGATAAAATAGACGATAATTCTATGAACTTAGTGGTTTAAAGAGTTTCTAATATTTGTTGTTGTAGGATAGTGAAAGTTAATGGGAGAAATGTATAGAAGGAGAAAAATAATGAAATGAAAGCCTTATGTAATGTAGATATTACTGTAGCTAACGTACGAGAGGTTAAATTTTTTTTAAATTAAAACAGGTTTTCACAACCCATTAGATAGTAGTGTGGTTTGAAGAAAGAAGCAGCTTTATAGTGGTGAGTGTGTGTTGGAACAACCAGCCGGCCTGGTAGATATAAAGAGACCGAAGAAGAAAGTGGAATTTGATCTGGTGATACTTATGTCTAATTAGAGAAATGTGAGAGATAATGTGAAGGCGTGATGCAATAAAGGCTGCATGATAGGAAGAGATGCGGTTTTTAGATATATATGATAATGGGCGCATTGCGTTGTTGGCCCACCTGGGCCAGGGGCATGGAGCCTTTACATTGAATTTACGATTGTACCATAGTGCAGGGTCTCCGTCGCAGAGCGAGTCCATGTATGCTTTGTGTGAATTTATATCTAAGTTTCCTCGTCTGGATCTAGCTCTCACTCTTAACTCTGGTATTGTAAATTGGGAAGGACTTGTAAGCCTGGTGTCTCTCTCAATGTAAATACTCACGTGTTATTTTTTCAAATGCTTGTCATCGTCTGACCTAAACTAGCTCTCTTCTTTTCCGTGCTTGTCGGCTATTCCATTAATAACCTCCCAAATACATTGTGGTCAAAAGAATGTTACCAAGCGTAAGTAAAGTAAGTATCAAGAAAGAAATGGTTAGTGAAGTGATAGTAGAGTGTTTATAAGGATAAAATAATTATACGTATTTATATCCATTATATTTATTAGTTATTAAAAATTTTAAAGAACTCTAAAGTTGTAAATAATATATTTATAAATAATATAAGATATAAAAATATATATATATATATATAGTAAGTTATATAAATATTTTTTATTATATAAATATGATATAGGTGTATGTATATTTAGTCATAACATAACTTATATAATGAAATTATTTATAATATATAAGTGATAATATTAATAAAAATGATAATCATATA
>JABUQX010057814.1:50000-60000 GCA_015478945.1 Trachelipus rathkii
GAAGAAGCACTAGAAAGGTTAGTTTGCTCTTCTTTTGTTTCAACTCCATTCTCTTAGTATCACTTGATATATATATATATATAATATATATATACTATATAATATATATAGAGAAGAGATATATATATTTATATAATATAATATAATATATAATTAGATATATTTATATACTATATATTATATATTAATATATATATATATGGAGAGAAGAGAGAAGAGAGAAGGAGAGAAAGAGAAGAGAGAGAGAGAGAGGAGAATTAGATGGAGGGAGAGAGAGGAGCCAGCTTTAATTATATCAAACATCATAGCAACTCGATAACAACAACAACAACAGGAACGCTCTGTTAATGATTATTTTCACATACACATGAACATACGAAACAGCAACGTAAGTTAACAATAAAAAGTTTCCTGAAATGAAAATAGTCAAATTTTACAAATTTTTTGTTTGTGAATACGAATTTGACTTTAAAATCATTTCATATGTATATTGGCCCAAATTTTTTTTTAAAATATAATTTTACCACCCTTATGAATTCGTACCCAAAACACGATATATTTGAGGTCAATGTGTCAATTATTTTTTGTTATTTAATTCAGATACAAATATTATATATATACTATATATATATATACATTATATATTATATATATTATATATATTATTATATATAATATATATAATATATATATATATATATATATACTTATATATATATATATATATAAATATATTATATATATATTACTATATATATATTATATAATTATATATATATATTACTTGCCAACTACAACCGCTCCCAGGAAGGGTCAGACCCTGTTAGCGGGGCCAGCACTCTTCTGAATCTTCCTCTATCTTCCAAGACTCCATTTTCCCTTAGCTCCTGCATCTGATGACAATTCCCATTCTTCTCAAATGATCCTCCACCGAGCTTCTCCCATTCTCTTCTCTATCTCTCCTCTTGTTCTCGTTCTCTCCGGTCTCCATTCCATTCCTTCTGGGCCACTTTTCCCTCCTCTTGCATCCTTCTATGTGTCCCCACCACTTCAAATTTGGCCTGCATCCATCTTATTCAATATAGCCTTCACTCCCAACATCCTCTCTTACTCTTTCGTTTTTCTGTTCTGTCTATTCTAGTCTTTCCCATTATCACCGCTCTCAAAATGTACATCTCCGCTGACGGTCATTCTACATCCTCTTCTCCTAGTGGTCTACTCCACTGTAATTCTACACCCATATAGTAAAATATCGCTTTAACATTACCCTCAAAATTACAACCCTTTACACTTCCACACTATTGTCTAATCTCAGTATTTGATACACTGTTCTTACAGCTTCCCGCCCATACTGAGCTATTCCGACTTGTGATCTCTTGACATTTCCTACCACATTTCTCTTACCAAAATCCACCATCTTTATCCAGTCCCCTCCACCTCTATTCTCAGCTCTCTCCCCCTTCTTCCTCTACTACCACCCATGAATCCGTCTTTCTGTGTTCATAAGTCAAAACCGCCTCTCTAAGCTTATTCGTAAAACATGTCTCCTCCATCTTCTCAAAGCCTGTTCTCCTCTCGCTCCAGCACGCCACAGTCATCCCGCGTATATAAAATATCACCGTCACAAATCATCCAAATATCTAATCTCTCACCTTCTTTATCACTAACTCCAGATCATGCTTACAAAACAAACAAATGGTGACAGCAACTTCCTTGTTAACTCCTGTTCTCCAAGCTCACCCATCCTTATTCTCATATTCTGAATTTCTTAAATTTACAATTCTACCATCCCACTAATACAAAACCTCTTCAGACACTCCTCCAAATCCATCTTTCTAAACCCAAACTGCACCATTCTCTCTCCAGCACTCTCCTAGTCTCTCTCTCTAGGCACTGAACCGAAAGCTTTCTTCAGATCTATGAAACTATAAATATACTCGTTTGTGGTATTCCCATAACCTTTTCCAACGTAATTCTTAGAGCGAACAAGAGATCCGTCGTGCTTCTGTTCTTTCTATATCCGTGCTGCTCTTCCCCCAGTCTGGGCTCTACTATTATTCTCAACCTTTTCTCTAATATTCTCTTATATGTTTTTGCCAGGTGGTTCAACAAGGAAATTCCCCGGCAGTTTTTACAGTCTCCTGTATTCCTTTTCCTTATATTTGCACTATAATTGAGCTTTCCCCCATCCTTCTGTACTTCACCTCGTTGCATAAAACCTATTAAAAACAGTTTCTCAATTACTTCTTTCATTTTCTCCCTTCCCTCTTTTATTTAGTCCTATGGGTATCCCATCTTCCCCCGGTGCCTTACCGTTCTTCATCGCTTTCAGCGCCACCTCTAATTCTTCCATAGTGATCTCCTCCTCTCCTCATCTTCCTCTCCCTCTACCATCTCTTCCCCCTCCTCATCTTCCTCTCCCTCTACCATCTCTTCCCCCTCCTCCTCCACCTGTTTATTCACATTTTAGCAGTCTCTGAAATACTCGTCATCTACCTCGTTTGTGTCTTACTGATTATCACCAAAAACTTCTCCATGCTTTATCCTTGTGTTGCACACTTTCCTCTTGTACTCTATTATGCTGTTTCCAGTCTAAAAAATCTTCTTCCGTTCTACCCTCCCATCTTCCTTCATTTCTTCCGTCTCTCTCTTTACAGCCTCTTCTTTTCCCTCTCTCTGCCTCATTTCTTGCCTCCTCATACTGAGCTCTTGTTTGTACAGTTCTATTTTTCAGCCACCTTCTCATCAATGCTGGTTTCCTTTTATTCCCTTCCACTTCTTCAGGCTCCATTCACTTCGTGTGTCTGTATTCTTCGTTTCCCCGATCCTTACCCATCTTTTGCCTAGGGTACTCTCTGCTACCCTTCTTACATTTCTGTATCTTCCCCATTCCTCCTACTTTTCAATTGTTCTAATCCTCACTTATCCAATATATCCCTAAATTTCTTGTCACACTCCTTCAGTGATTCTACTTTAATCACATTTCCTCTGTTCTTTATTCTGAACTTTTCGCCTTAAACCCCCAGGCCGTCACCACCAATCTATATCTTGAAAATCCCCATTGTTACTCCAGCGTATTACTTTACCCATCCTTATTAGCCTACTATCAGAGGACATAATATAGTCTATAATAAATCTCTGGTCGAATTCTCCTGTGATTCTGTTCCATCTATACCTTGTGAACCTATGTGAGTCCCTCTATGTTGGAAAAAAAAATCATTCATGATCTTCATTCCTTTCCTCATACAGAAATCTATCATAGCATCACTCCTTCAATATTCCTTATCTCCTCTCCATACTGTCCTACCATTCTCTCCACTCGCCTCTTCCCTTCCCACTTCTTGCCATTTGAAAACTCCCAATCACAACAAGTTATATCCTCTCTCTTCTTCCGTCCTCACCTTCTCTCCATCCTTTCCAGAAAACTGTCTCTTTTCCTCTTTCGGGTGTCCCGTTGCGGCGAATAGACCTGATAGAAGTGGTATCTCTTTCCCTTGATTTTAAAGGTGCATCTTATGTCTTTCGTATATGACTTCTATAGTTTGTATGTGTATGAACTATGAACGGTGATATTTTCGGCCCCACTATGAAACCTACTCCATGCTTCCTGATTCCCTTCTCTACCCCTTTATATATCAATACATATCCTCCTCCCACATCTCTTCCTCTCATTCGCATCTCCGCCATTCCCATCACGTTGATCCTCCTCTCCCTCATCATCTCCAGGATATCCTCCTCCTTTCCACCATTTACGTCGCAATATTAAGCGTAGTCGCATCTATTTAAAGCATCTTCCAGTTCCTGGTCCAAAATCGTTTACGGGGTCTGTTACCTAAAGGTCTGTCAGCTTTCGAGGCTGGTCCTTGAGTATTGAAAGCAATTTCATTTCGGGCAGTGGCTTGCTAGGCCTATCCTACCCTAGCCAGAGCTCCATTCGCCGAACCCAGGTTCCACGACGAGGACGTTGAGTTGGACTTTGCACCCCATATATATATATATATATATATATATATATATATATATATATATATATATATATTATATATATAATATATATATATATATATATATATATTATTAAATTTTAGGACATTAATAATGGTAGGTAATGAGGTATAGTAATAAAAATGTTTTCATATATTTCTAAATTAAATTTATGTTTGGCATTTTAGAATTTACTGAGTGCCGAGTCAACTATTTTATACAAGTTCAATTACATTCGATGGCACCTGGGTTATCAATTAGAAGTATAAACTAATCATTGTTTTAGTATTAGGGTATAAATTTAATTATTATCATGCTTTGAATAAGCCAAGTAACTTGAGAAAGCAACATATCCCCAAATAGTCAGATATCGGCTCTTGTTAATTAAAACAGCTTACCAGTTTTATGGTGATTTTTGTGATCTGGAGAAAATTCGGTGGCCTCGTAAGTTTCATGGATTCGGGCAGGCAAACCCAAGACAAATGAAGAGCAGACAATTTATGACTTTATACAGTCCCAATATGTTGACGTAAATCATCAACTTTACCTAACTATTGGGAAATGCATTTCAAAGAAGAAAATTAGAATGTACAGCATAAATGATATTATCTCAGCCAATTCCTAATGTCCATGAAAAAATTTTCATTGACTCTCGGTGGATGAAATTAATATTCAGAGTGCCGAAACACTGGCATCATCTCATCTAGATTCTAAAAAATCTTCCATTTGAATCTGAATAACATTGACAACACTAATCTGGATGATCTAACCCAAAACTCAGAATTAAAGAAAAATTTGCAGTACTTAAATGTTAGATCAAAATGATGCCCAATTGATGTAAAAAATGATTCTTAGTACAATGAGCTTTTTGTAATTGATATGATTGTTCATTTTTATATATATATATATATATATATATATATATATATATATATTATATTAAAAAAAAAAAAAATAAAAATAAAAAAAAAATAAAAAAAAAAAGAATATTTTTATTAATATAATAATATATATAAATTATATATATATATAATATATATAAAATATTATATATATATATACATATATATATATAAGGTATATATAACATTGATGCTGTTTAGGCTATATTTAAACAGAGCAAATTAAACAAAGCAAGATTAACATAATTGAACAGTATTATCATAAATTACTGTTATTTTTATTATTATTATTATTATTATTATTATTATTATTATTATTATTATTATTATTATTATTATTATTATTATTATTATTATTATTATTATTATACTACTACTAAGAATAGTTAATTAAAATATATAATAAATTATTATTTATTATTATTATTATTATTATATTTATATTTATATTATTATTATCATATTATATTATTAGTATTATTATATTAATTATTATATTTATTATATTATTATTATTTTTGCACTATAACCAGCAGTAAAGTTTAATATTTTTAATTATTATTGTTTAAAGACATAAAACTTTTACATTTTAAAATTTTTTAATCTAATTTATTTATTTATTTAATTAATATAAAAATTTTTAATTATATTATTATTTTAAAATATTATTAACTATTGTTATGTTTAATATTATATTATTATTATATATTCTTATTAATTAATTTCATTCATTATTATTATGATTATCATTATTATAATATTATTATTTGAGATAGTAGTATTGTAAAGATTATTATTATTATTATTATTATTATTATTATATATTATTATTAGTATTTATTATTATTATTATTATTTATAATATTATTATTATATTATTATTATTAATTGCAATCACGGTTAAATATTTTTTCCATAAATAATAAAAAAGTAATTTATTTTTAAAAAATACTTTTAAAAATCGTTTTTTAGGAAAGTGAAACGTTATTCATTTGTCAGACAAAAGATAGACAAACAATGCTTGTGTAATAAAATGAAAAAAAAAATTAGTTTTGTATTAATAAATTAACATAATTTTTATGTAACATTAGAATATATATATATAAATATATATATAATATATATATATAATATATATATATTATATATATATATATATATAATATATATATAAATATATATATATTATATATTACTAATATATATATATATAATATATAAATATATTATATATATACGAGTTAATACTTTTCTATTATTTCCTTTTCAGTTTCAGTTCTAAGCATATGTTGTGAATAGATATCGTTCATCCTATAAATCTATTAATAGAGGTCTACCTCAAGGTTCTATCTTACTCTACTCTACTCTACTTTATTCTATTCTACTCTACTC
Organism: Trachelipus rathkii; assembly: GCA_015478945.1. NCBI lineage: Eukaryota > Metazoa > Arthropoda > Malacostraca > Isopoda > Trachelipodidae > Trachelipus > Trachelipus rathkii. Next base: position 56,279 of record JABUQX010057814.1, read on the forward strand.
TACTCTACTCTACTCTACTCTATATGTTTTACATTAAAGAATTTCTATTTATCACCTCATAACTCCTCTTCATTATTATTTTCATTTCTAAATGCGTCTCTTAGTAACACAATCCACCTTTCTCAACTCTCCGACTATCGCTTTAACCTCCATTGTTTCTAAAGTTCTCGAGTCTCCCCATAACATAAAATTTGTAATCTTCTTCAATCTTTTAATCTCCGATCGCCAGGATATGTCTTCAATAAGTATCGCTCTACTCATGACCTTCATTCCTTCTCCCTGAGTCTTGTTCCTCTGCTCTTTAGCATTTCTCTGAATCCTTTGTTGTAACTCTGGACATATCGAAACTCTCTATAAAGTCTGGTACAACGCTTTGAATTGCAAATTTCTTCTCACTTTCTGTATCTATCTACCCTCTCTGATTCCTTTTCGATCATTCGATAGCAAATGCCTAGATGGCCACCGTTCATTCTTTAAATCTAGTGGTGTTCCTGAGAGTTCTGTCCTATTCCCAACTCACTTTTCTACTTTTCATTAATGATCTCTCTGCCACTTCATAACCTATCTACTCTAGTTCCATGTACTCCATCCTTCATTATACTCCTTTTACTTTTGAAAGACGTTCCATTCAATCTGAAATAGATGCCGCTAGAAGGACGGTCTTCGAGCAACTGACCTCTGATCTTTTTCGCATTTCTGATAGGGGGCAGCGAAAACATGGTTGTTTTCAATGCCATAAAGATTCAGTTCCTTCATCTATCTACTTGACATAGCTTTCCGCACAACTATAATATTTCATTGAAAACACACAACAAAAACCTTTTTTTTTAACATTCTTGATGTTTCCTATTGTTATGATTTTATTGGGAATAATCCCATTATTTCTTTCAATATACAAACTTCTAAGAGGTTATATGTTCTGAGGCGTCTTTGAAATTTGTATGTACCACCTCAGTTGTTTTCTCTGTATATTACCTGCATGGAGTACGCACCACATATATGGGTAGTTTCACTCAAACGGTCATTCTTGAAAGCGTAAAATCAAAAGCTTTTCTTCCTATCAACTCTCTTACTCTCATTGGCTCTCCAATCTCTTTCTTGGCGTCGAACTTGCTGCTGCACTACTCTCTCATTATGCAATCGCTATTATAACGGACACTGTTCTTCCGAACTCGATAATCGTATACTTCTTCCCCTGAGTTGAAATTGTGCAACTTGTCAATCTACACAGTCTCAATTTTCTCCGTCCAACTCTGATCCCAAGACTTAACAGCCATGCTCATCCTTACATGTACACTTCTGGTAAATGCTAGAACAAATTTCCTTCTATTTTCCTCACTTGCTGTGATGTAAAAAAATATTTTCAAACGCCGTGTATAGGTTCATGTCGGCTCTTTATTAGAGGATTTGTGATTTGAACTGCCCAACTCTGCTGGACTCCATATACACATCTCACCTCTAACACACCACCATAAGTTATATATATATATATATATATATAATATATATATATTATTAAATATTATATATAATATATATATATAATATATAATATATATATATATATATATATATATAATATATATATATATATATATTATATATATAATATAATATATAGTAAAATATTTGTTTTAAAACCACAAATATCTCAATCCATATTCTCAAAAACTACACAGCTACCGGAAAGGAATACATTGCTGGATGCTTCGTCCATTTTAGGCGGAAAATGTATTATAAAGAAAAAGAAAATCTCAAAAACTACAATAGCTACAGAGAAAAGGAATACATTTTTGGAATCCTGGTAAAATTTACATATGAAAATGTAAAAAAAAATAAAAAAATTATTGTTAATAAATAGTAAATATATTAGAGAGCCTATTTAGAGACCTTTTATTGGTTACTCGTTAAAATAATTAGACTTTTATTAAAATTTTTGCGCTTTTTTTTTTAACTAAAGAATACCCACAAGTGGTATTACCGCCTCCCGATAGCAGGAGTCGGTCCTCTCGGCCTTCCGGGAACTACGGGTTAGACTAATTCCCCCCCTCCGGAGGGTCTCCGGAACCCCGCTCTTTGGTATTTTGGGTGTCGCGGGGTTCCTCCGCCCGCTGCCCCTAGGTATGGAAAACGTCCCCCCCTGTGCTCCCCGTCGCCTCGAGCCCCTACATTGCCGTAATACCTTTACAAATAAGTACTATATATTTATACTGTCCCCTTGCTCCTAAAAAAAAAATAGCCAATATTATTTTATTTTTCTTTTTTTTTTTTTTTTTTTTTACATTTTCCTAACTAAATTTTACAAGGATTCCAAAAATGTACTCCTTTTCGCTTAGCTATTGTAGGGTTTGAGATATGATTTTTTTTTTTTTTTTTACAGTTCCGCAATAAAATTTAACCAGCGATTCCAACAATGTATTCCTTTTCACTGTAGCTATTGTAGTTTTTGAGATATGAGATATGGATTGAGATATTTGTGGTTTTAAACTGGATTTAACCATATATATATATATATATATATATATATATATATATATATATAAAAATAAATATTTTTTTTATATTTTATATATATATATATATAATATATATATATATATTCTATATTTATATATAGGAATAAATATATATATATATATATATATATAATATATATAATAAACATATATATATATATATATATATATATATTGAAATATCTTGAAAATTAAAGATTTTATTGCCATTTTTGTGGAAAGTCAAAATCCTCCCCTCCCCCCCAAAAACACTAACATTTTTAATTTTTTTTATTTTTTTTTTTTTAGCCATAAAATTAAAGATACATAGTTATTCATCAAAAAGCGTTTTTTTTTATCGGATTGAATTAGATGAGATTTTGCCATAAAGTCTCTCCTTAATAATTAGTTATTGTCTATTCGCTTAGGTAATCTTACAGGTGTCATCTATCTCTGTTAATGACATCTTTTTCGTTATCTACTCAATAACAAGTGACATCACCAATGTTATTTGTTTGGATAACAGTTTTTTTTATATATATTTTTTATTTATTGTTAAAGTAAATTATTATTTAATAACCTTCCATTTGTCTGGTGTTGATTTCTGCCTGATCAACATTCCTTTGTTTGATATTGCAATTAGTCAAGGGTATGACATGAAATTAAAGTTCGATTTCAATATTCTCCTACTATCTCCACGTAGAGTCAAATTAATTGGAGAATCTTCACTTCAGTTAATGTTAATAAAAACACCTTCACATCTTAATCTAATTTTTCCATCTGTATTGCCTCTAACTTTCTTACTGACTTTCTTCATGACTCATCGATTTATAACGTATTTGTAACGTATTAAGAATACAGTTGTGACTATCGCACCAAGAAGGTGAGCTTGGCTTCATATTCTATGTATTGTAATAAATTTTACGACCCTTTTTTTTCTGGCTAACCACAGTACCAAGTACTCGGTTGTGTACGCGTTAGGAGTAGTTGTAGTTGGGAAAGGTGTTTGGTTGTTCAGTAGAGGCTAGTGCTACCTTCAACCACTGAATACCCGTTACAAATCAAATGAAACGTTTAAAATGAACTGAAAAAAAAAACCTGGAGAAATGGATTTGAAAAAAAGACAAAGTCTTCAAATTTCATATTCACAACATGTAAAACTAATCTTATTGACACATGCTTCTTTTCCTAAGCTTTTTTTATAGGCTTATTTATCATGGTGTTGAA
>JABUQX010057814.1:67500-70000 GCA_015478945.1 Trachelipus rathkii
GCGAGAATAAAGGTGCATGATAGGGGAGAATGGCGGGGTTTTGTATGGGGGCATGGTTGTGGCCCACCTGGGCCAGGGGATGAACCCTTACATTGATGATTTACCATAGTGAGGGTCCGTCGCGGTCCCATGATGCTCTAGGGTGGATTTTCTGTCTGTGACGAGCTCTCACTAATTAATGGTACAGAGGGGGCGGTAAGGCTGGGCTTTCTTTTCGACGTTTGTCATGTTCTCCTACTGCTTTTCTTTTCCGATGCTTGTACAGCACCTTACCCCCAATCTTGGGGCAAAGAGGAAGGTGAAGAAAGAAAGAAGAAGAAGATATATATATATATATATATATATATATATATATATATATATATATATATATATATATATATATATATATATAGTATATATATATATATATATATATATATATATATATATATATATATATATATATATATATATATATATATATATATATATATATATATATATATATATATATATATATATATATATATATATAAGGAGGAGCTAGTGAGGGAAACCATCCGTATCTCCACTGGAGTATTCCGATCGTCCCCCTGAGTGAGCCTTGAAGTTGAACCCAATGTGAGGCCATTCGCTCTTCGAAGAGAATACATGTGCACAAGTTATCTTCGTTTTCAAACCCCAATACTGTCTGCTCTGACACCGATCCTGCAGGAGGTACCTCAGAATCTTAATTGCTGGCCATTTACAAACCCAGCTCATAACATCCTTAATTTCCTTAATATCCCTTTGCAAAAGGTGCTACCTTTCTCTTGAGACGAAGGGTATACAACTTGGCTATTCCCCGCTCCCACCATTTGCTTGGCCCTGACCTTTCTCTCCAAATCTGGCCACCATGCTGCCTTGTTAAAGGCATCATTACTGTCTCATTCCGTAGTTGGCGGTGAATTTACTCCAGTGTTTACTGACGACTCTAAAACAGAGGGCATTATGGGGTCATCTGCTGTCTTTCCTGACCTCAACCTCTCCCGTACCCTTTCCCTTCATGCTTCAATTTTTACTGCAGAATTAATATCTCTAATGATTGCCCTTTCTTGAATTATTTTCCTTAACCAAGACCACTCTTATGTCATTTATTCAGATTCGCTCAGCGCCCTCCAGGCGCTTAAAACCCCTTATTCTAAAAACACAATGGTATCCGCTGTACAACAATCTTCGGCTGCGCAACTCTCGTAAGAAACAAATCATTTTATGTTGAACCCCCTCTCATGTAGGGGTAACTGGCAATGAAATCGCCGATAGAGAGGTGAAAATGGCCACCTCTTCTTTTCGTAGCTGTCCCAGGTACCTCCCGGATGCCATTCGACAAGACGCCTCCAGTCAACTGATTACTATTCTGCTCGCCGACAAGATTTCGATCTTTTTGGGAAGAGTGCTGGACGAATGATCAGCGGGGAGCGAAACTTAGAAATATAAAGCCGAGCATCGGTGAGTGGTCTTCCTCCCACCGACGAAAGCGCTTACACGAGGTGATACTTGCACGTCTCAGTATTGGCCACACCAATATCACTCACAGTCACTATATGTCACGGAACCCTCCTCCCATCTGCAAATTCTGCCGTCGCCATATCTTCATTGATTGTTCCCAACTGGACCCCATTCGCCGTCGTCATTTTCCTACTTTATGGTCCATAACACCTTCTAAAAGATTATCCCATATCTTATCTGAATCTTTCCACTTTAGCAGTAACTCTATTTTCTTGTATCTCCAAGAAGTGAATATTCTTTACAACATATGATTTTTTTGTTATGTAATATTAGGACTATTTATAGTGTAAGGATATAATTTTATTTAGTTTTTATTTATTTTTGACTGAATATTCATTTCGCCATTCAAATTTTCCTTGACATTTAAAATATGTATATGCCAGAACCCACCCATGGTGTTGATTATTCAACCCAGTGTGGCCGCTTCTTTGTGAGCCGTGGTGGGTCCTGTACATTGACTATATATATATATATATATATATATATATATATATATATATATATATATATATATATATATATATATATATATATATATATATATATATATATATAAGCCTAATTGAATCTTTCGTCTGAGCGCAAAATTGTTAGAGTCCAAAACCGATATATCGATAAATATATATTGGTGATCCCCATGCAGAGACCTATTCAAATAGTCATTTTTATAAACAAAGAAGTGGCGCCATTTTGAATTCTGATATCATTGAACCAAGTTCAGTTCGCTATTGGTGTGCAAATTTATATTTAAAGATTTATTTACCCGATTTTAAATATGAATTTATATGATCTATTCCATATTAGTGTTTTCATAACTAAAATTGGGGAAAATTTTAATTTCTACCGCAATAGTAACATATTTGAAGCACAACACCGTTTGAAGCTTTTTTGGCTATTGAGAGGAGTTAGTTACCTTTAAACAGTGAGTATTTTGGCCATTTTGGTTTCTTATATCATTGGAGTAACTTCA
>JABUQX010057815.1:0-2500 GCA_015478945.1 Trachelipus rathkii
AAAATGTGATTAGAGAGGAGTTAGCTTAGGGACAATTAGCGTAAAGAAATGTAAGCCCTCCAATTAGCCCGATTAAAGGATTTAACGTGCTCTATAAAAATACGCTTTAGTTAGGATTCAGCTGTTGGAGAGAAAAGCATTAACATTAAGTTATAAGGCCTCCGCTGCAAGGCTAAGGCCTAAAGCCTAAGGCGGGCATTTGTTATGGATAGAATGAGGTAGTGGTGGTGAAGCCTTCGTGAATGTGAAGTGATTAGCTTCCCTCTTCTGGAACGTGGAGAGGACCCCAAGCAATGTCCATCGTCCGTGGTAGATTGGAAAATAGTCTAGTCCTTTTATCATATTGAGTAACGCTGATCAATGATAAACATATTTTTTTACCTCAAATGTTTCTTAGTAAATTAAGTAATATATATATATATATATATTTATATATAATATATATATATATATTATATTATATATATTATTTATGATATATATATATATATTATATATATATATATTATATATAATATATATATATATATATATAATATATATAAATTTTAAAATTACCACTTTCAACACGGATATTATATTATATATGTATTTAACCCTTGGCGTAATAACAATAACAACTGTATGCAACGGGGGCTACGGAGTGTCATAGTTGAAACTTTAATGTTTAAAAACTGATTTTATTTTTTGAAACTTGTTATACTATCTATATGATAAAACGACATTTTAAATTACTTTTTCGATTATAAACTACATTATATGTATTTTTTTATTTTTTTTTAAATTAGATTCATGCGAGCTTTCGCCCAAGCTAGCACTTTGGGCCTCCTTCAGGTTAAAACGACAAAAGAGAACTGTCACTACGGCGGGAGCAGAATGAAAATCCTTTTTTTAATTTTTTTATTTTTTTCATTTTATGGTTGGTTGGTAATTTTTTGTGTTTGTAGCTGTTTAAAGTATTTTGAGGAAAGGATGGTGGCGTTGGTTATATAATCCAATTTATATTCGCCCGGATATTTATTATAGTTATTCGTGTTATAAATATATACAGATTCGATAATTTTCCTTTTTTTTGTTTGATTTGAGTGTTTTAAGATGCTTGTGTGTTTGGGGTTTATTATGTGGGTTGTTTGGGTTCGATGGTGGGTGAGGGATGAGTTTTGTTTATCATTTTCCAAGTCATGAGAGTGTTGTTTGATTCTACGGTCCAAGTCGCATGTTTCGCCTATATATATATGGAATTACAGTTGTTGCATGGTATTTGATAAACGCATTGTTTTTGGGGTTTTTGGGTAAGGGGGGCTTCAAAGTATGTTTCAGGGAGAATGTATTGTTTTGGGTAAAAGAGATGGAGGGGGGTAGGAGTTTTTTTATTTTGTGATCCAACATGTAAGGTATGGGAAGGAAAGTTGAAATTTTGTTAATATTGGATTGGGTAGGACTGTAGAATTTTTGTTTTGCTTGTTTGTAGGCTTTGGTAATTATGTGGGGGGATATTTGAGTTTAGTGAAAGTTGAGAAGAGGTATTTTGGTTTTATAGGGCACTTAAAAACTTACAAAAAAACAACGATACAAGATTTTCATTCGGCTCCCGCCGTAGTGACAGTTCTCTTTTGTCGTTTTAACCTGAAGGAGGCCCAAAGTGCTAGCTTGGGCGAAAGCTCGCATGAATCTAATTTTAAAAAAATACATATAATGTAGTTTATAATCGAAAAATTAATTTAAAATGTCGTTTTATCATATAGATAGTATAACAATAAGTTTCGAAAAATAAAATCAGTTTTTAACATTTAAGTTTTCAACTATGCACACTCCGTAGCCCCGTGCATACAGATTGTTATATTGGTATTACGCTAAGGGTTAAATCATCTATATAATATATATTATATATATTATATATATATATATACTATATATATATATATATATTTATTTGTAACTATTAAAAATATAACATTCATCTGTAAAAGAGAATATAAATGTTTATTAATAAAGTCTATATATTTAAGATATACTTATATACATATATATAGTGATTACATGATAAAACACATGATACTAACACAGACTGAATTCATCTAGGTTTTATTTTTAGTTCACTGCAAAAATTTCAATATTTCATTTCAGCCGGGGGGGGCCACGAATTTTATTAGCAGCACTTTAGCACGCTATATCAAGATAAAAAAAATTTAAAACAAAAAATAAAAAATAAAAACTTTTTAAAAAAAATGCAATTAAAGAAAATAAAATACCAAAATAGAATCACATTTAACACACTAAAAAGAATTGAAACAAAATATTTTCTCATTTAAAATCGAAATTTCTGGAAAAGAAAATATTTAACTGTTATTTCTTATTTCATTCTAAATGTCAAGGTTATTGAAACGATGTAAACGGCGCTGTGTCTTTAATGGCTCCGAAGGTTTTATTATTATTATTATTATTATTATTATTATTATTATTATTATTATTATTATTATTATTATTATTATTATTATTA
>JABUQX010057815.1:5000-10000 GCA_015478945.1 Trachelipus rathkii
GTGGTAGCAGGAGGATTCGAGCGATGTTTCTGGCGATCCACCACTCTTGGTGACTGAAGATCAACCATAAGATTTTCAGCTATCTGCTTTATCCTTGTATAAATTTCTTTTATCGTATCGTTGCTGTTTGAGCGGTGATCTTTCATTTTCTGCGGACAACTGGTTTATTCCTTCAGCAAACTGAGAGGTTTTCTTAACTATCTCTTCTTTTCGTTCTTGCGATATTTCGATCCTATACTTTTCTTCTTTATTGTCCGGCAGTGGCGTACTTACGTCTCTCGCGCCTGGGATATTACCTATTATTAGAAACATAGATGGCGTCAAGTAGAGCTATTGCTTTTACACGCCCCGTGTAATAGGGTGTGTCGACATCGATCGCAGCTACTGGTGCATCTCTGATTGTGTTCTCGATCAGCAGTATCTGCTTTCTCTCTCCAGTCATCTGGTCTGCTGAAGTGTATTTCTTCTTTACTATAACACTATCACAACCAGTGTCCCTTAACACATTCCCGACAACTCCATTAATTTTACCGTCGACTACGGGCATCATTTCTTTTTGAATATTAGCTCTTGCGCTCTTACTCCTCAACGCATGCGATCCTAACCGACAGGTATCGTCTGCAGCATACTAAACGCAACTTCTATTATTTTCATCACGCGTATTTCATAACGTCTTCGCCGTCATCAGGTTTCTGATTTTCATATGTTGGTATAAGCGTCAGTAAAGAGTCATCTTTTTACGACTGTGTTGTTTTTTGTGGTTTAACCTTGTTTATGGCAGCAGCGCTCTTTTTGGGCCATCTTCCCATATTCTAGACTGGCTATTATACATTTATATTGGTTATCCTATGTAGGGGTTGTAATTCCTACACTCAATAGCCTTATGTCCCCTCTTACCACATTTGAAGCATGTTGACTGATTTTTCAGCTTTTCAAAATTATGGTAATTTTCCTTCATATCTTTCTTCTCTTTCTTTGATGTCTCCTCTTTATTAGTTACCGACAATAAGTTCTTGTTATGCGCGAGGAGGTAATTCTCTGCCTCTTGGGCTATGATGTTGAGTTTATTAATTTTCCTCTCTCTCAAAAAGGTTGCAAGTTCCATAGGACATGTATTTAAGAACTGCTCAGCCACTATTAGGTTTACGATATCAGAGAAATCTTTATTAATTTCGGCGAGCTCTGTCCATTTTATCATATAATGATCCAATCTATCAATGAACTGGATAGGCCTTTCATCATTATATGCTTTTGCGCTCCTGAATTTAAATCTATAGCCGTCTTCTGTCAAGCTATAGCATAATAGTAGAGCGTTTTTTAACTTACAGTAGTCCTTCGAGTCTTCCTTTGGAATACGTGAGTACGCTACGAGAGCTTTCCCTGTTAATAGAGCGCTAAGATAGGATGCCCAATTTCCTCTATCCCATTCATTTATTTCAGCAAATCTTTCGAAACGTTCTAAATAACAGTCTATCTCGTCTTTAAAGTCAGAGAAAGGAGGGAGTTTGGGCACCCTGGCCTTAACATCGTTAACCTGTAAATATTTGTAACCTGATGTTGAGTAGTATTGCCTGCTTGCAATTCAATTCTTCTGAGTTCTAGGTCGTGCTCCCTCTGTGCCGCTTCTCTGGCAATTTCTCTTTCTGCCTCCTCTCTAGCAGCTTCCCTTTCTGCTGCTTGTCTGGCAGCTTTCCTTTCTGCTGCTTCTCTGGCAGCTTCTTTAGCAGCTTCTCTTTCTTCCTTTATAAATTCTCTAGCTTCTTTTCCTTTCAAGCCAAGTTCTTGAGCGATTTTGGCCAGTGAATCGTAGTCCATACTTCAGAAATAATTCGGACACGGACTTTCAATTAATGTTTTCACTTCTCTTTTCTTTAGAAGCTGTCTTCTTTTCTCTCAAGACAGTAGCCGCAGTAAGCTTTTTCTTCTTCCAAGACAGTGACCGCAGTATGTCTTCTCTTAATTTTCGAAGCAATCTTCTTTCCTCTCTAGGCAGTGACCGCAGAATGTCTTCTCTTGATTTTCGCTTCTCTCCTTTCAAGACAGTGACAGCAGTATATCTTCTTTTAATTTTCGAAGCAATTCCGGACACAGGATCCCCAATTTATTGTCACAGGATGGGATATCAGGTAAATAGACAGCCGCGGGTGACAATTCCCGGATTTCTTTATAGTAACAGAAACAAAAAAAAATTAATTGATGCCAAGGGGTGATAACCCACTTCACGGAATTTCAATCTTGTGTTACCGCAGTATTCTAAATATTAATTAAATTCTTCGAGTTTATGTTTGTAGTGTTCGGAGTAACTTCAGCTGATAACCGATAGTCCTTCACTTGTGACTATAAGTCGCTCTCTAAAAAAAAAAAAAAAAAAAAAAAAAATTGTTCGTATAATATCTCCTTGTTTGCCTTCTAATCGGTTCAATATATCTGTTTGACCTTAATGTGGTCACGTCAGGGATTATTTAATCTTCCTTCCTGTAAATGAGTAGAATTTTCTTCCAAAGTAATTTTATTCTCAAAGCTATTTTCAAGTCGCTCCCACAATAGTTTAGTTCGTCTTCATATAAGATCATGAGCCAATCTGATATAATTCTTCATCAAGTGATACAGGTCACTTTCAACGTATTCTTCGTAAATATAAGTTCAAGTAGTTTCTCCTCAAGTGATCTCAAGTCACTTCTGATATTCTTTATATACGAAGTTCTTCAGGCAAGTTATTCCAAATGAATATTCATCCAACAGACACAAAGTCTTCTGATAATAATTTTCATATGAGAGATTCCACAGACAAGAAGTCTTCCAACGGAGAATTTCTAACGAGAGATATAACCCGCGTGAGAACTAATTAACTTATATTTATACTATCTCACAGTATCCAAGATGTTAATGAGTGGCGTTACCTTAAGCATCTTTCTCCCACGTAATAATTTTACTTTAAAAATATATTTCTCGCAAAATATTTCCAAATAAAATTATTCTTAAATTAATTAATTTTACGAAAATAAATAATATCTCAAAATGATACAATCTGTCCTTTCTTTTCTGCGGAGTTCAAAATCTTGATCCTGATAATCCAATTAATATTAAACAATCTCCTATTAAGAAGAAACTTGGGCTTTCCTTACACTAAATATTAATTTCTCGCGTTCCGTCCTCATCATGTAATGGCCGGCAGTTAATATTTCATCCCCTTAATTGATAATCCTTTTTTGTGCACTGCGCTTCTTAACTCTTCCTCTAACTTTCTCACTCAAGTTCTGTATTTCAAATTAACTTTTCTTTGATAAAATACAAACTTTGCTCTATGATATGTTTCTTTTTTAAACACACATCCCTATACAGTATCAGAAATGAAGAATGCAATTGCGCTTTAGATGAGTTAGTAATCAGGGTAAGTCTATATTTTTTTATCATCAACTTTAAAAGAACTTTCCTTTAATTTTTCCTTTTTCTAGATAAGAGCCTAATTAATCGTTTTGTAAACAAGGAGTAGGCTAGCTTACTTTCGGAAGTAATAAAATTTAATTTTGCAAGGGTACTTTCCATTGATTCAATGTTGGTTTCCTTAGCTGAATCTATTATGTGAATCCTCAATTGAAACGTCCTTATCTTCAGACTCCTTTACTGCTTCATTACGCGTACTGATGGTCTTTCCCTAACGGAACCATGTTATTATCTGGAGGAAACGCCAAAACTATGACTTTGCTTCTTTTCAAACTGAATTTTCACTATGGACAACATATGACTTTTCTTCAGTTCTAAATACATGTTCCTAAGGAACTTGCCAACCTTTTTGAGAGAGAAGGAAAATAATTAAGAGGAAAATTTAATAAACTCAACCATGGGTAGCAGGATTTCTAATTAGGGGGGGCAGAAGACAGGTGAGTATATATATATATATATATATATTAATATATATTATATATATATATATAGTATATATATATATATATACTATATATATTATATATATATATATATTTATCACCTTTATACATTAATATAAATGCTATCGACATATTGAGAGTTCCAGCGGAGAATACTGTGCTGAAGAAGCTAGCTGAATAAAAAGCACACAGCTAGTTGACTTCAAGCCAACATGAAAACGAAAGCAAATTAAAACTATATAAAAAAATGTATGTTTATAATACGTTTGTAATTAGTAATTACTCCTTCAGTATCTATCGATTGATGTATTCTTTTTTCAGTTTTTCTACTATAAACCCTTAAAAACGTCGTGTGGCAAACATCTAAGGTTCAGTTTTTTTTATTTCGCCAAGATTTAGGGGGGCAAGTGCTGCTCCCCCCTGCACCCCCCGCGCTACACGCATGAACTCAACATACATAGCCCAAGAGGAAGAGGAATTTACCTCCTTCGCATTACAGAACTTATGTCGTTAACTAAATAAAGAGGAGACATTTCAAAGAAAGAGAAGAAAAGAGTGATCCTTATTACCATAATTTTGAAAAGCTGAAAAATCAGTCAACATGCTTCAAATGTGGTAAGAGGGGACATAAGGCTATTGAGTGTAGGAATTACAACCCCTATATAAAGGATAACCAATATAAAAATTATAATAGCCAGTCTAGCAATAATTGGAGAGATGACCCAAAAAGAGCGGCTGCTGCCATAACAAGTGTTAACCACAAAACAACACAGCGTAATAAAGATTGTACTCCTGACGCTATACTAACATATGAAAATCAGAAACCTGATGACGGCGAAGACGTTGTGAAATCCGCTGATGAAAATAATAGAATTGCTTTAGTATGCGGCAGAACGATAATTGTCGTTAGAATCGCATGCGTGAGGAGTAAAAGCGCGAGAGCTAATATTCAAAAAGAAATGATGCCCGTAGTCGACGGTAAAATTACTGGAGTTGTCGGGAATGTGTTAAGGGACACTGGTTGTAATAGTGTTATAGTAAAGAAGAAATATACTTCAGCAGACCAGATGACTGGAGAAAGCAGATACTGCTGATCGACAACACAATCAGAGA
>JABUQX010057815.1:15000-21046 GCA_015478945.1 Trachelipus rathkii
TCGTTCTCCTATCACTCTTGGCAAATTTCATCAGCTAGAAATCGTTGCAGGGATACTCTCGACGAGCAAAGCGACTTTCATCAAACGAAAAGGGCGCTAACCTCCTGGTTCTCCTACTGAAAAATCTTTCTGGCTCTTGCCAAAAAACATCTCTAAAACTTCTGTAAATCTGCCTTTCCTCCTCTATTCGATCTGATCTGATGGTTCTGTTTGCTAATTCTCCAAACTGAAAAGGCCAATCTCTTTGGTCTCCTATTTTCCTCTAAACTCAACCCTGGCGATTCTGGCATTCCTCCTTCGCCCTTCCTCCTTCTCCTCTCAGGTGTCCTATGCCTTTGCCTGTGATTACATTTGATCGTGGTGCATGTACTCCTGAAATCTCATGAAACGTAGGAAGCGGGTGGACCGGATGGGGTTCCTCCCCGAATTTTGAGGGAATGTGCCTCCGGGCTGACCCCGCCCTCGTTCAACTATATTTATTCTCTATGTCTCAAAACTACACTTTCCCTCAGTGTTGGAAGGGCGCACATGTCCAACACATTCTTCAGCTCATTTCAATTCTGCTCCCTCTTTTACTTCTAGAATTGCCTCTCGTCTTAATCTTTCCGATTCTATTCTCGCTGATCGGATAGAATTTCCGATTGGGGTCGTCTGAACCTTGTGAAATTCAATTCTTTTAAAAACTCAACTTCTACAAATCTTCCTCTCTAAGGACACCTTCCAACTTTCCTATCTCTTTCGACGGTTCTCTCGTCTCTCCTGTTGACATATAAACATCCTTGGCCTTAACATAAACAAAAAAATGTTTTGGAAACCTCACATCACAACGGTTGCTAGGGCGACCTCAAAGAAACTGGGAGTTCTGTTTAGACTGTGACTTTTTTCCTCTTCTTAGTTACTCCAGCTATACAAGGGCCTCATCCGCCCTTGTATGGAGTAACTGCTCTCATATCTGGTGGGGGCTCTGGTCTCACCCGGCTTTGGACAGGGTCGAGTCAAAGCCAAAAGACTTTTAAACTGCTCCGTACTTTCCACTTCACTTACCCTCTATCTTTGCGGCGCGGATGTTGGTGCTTTATCTCTTTTCTATAGTACCGCAAGCGGCAGTGCTCGAGGGAACTTATCCACTCGCGTACACCACCTTTACGACGCCCTGCTAACAAAGGGTGCTGTGTCTGCGCACGAGTTTGTGTGGATATTGGTAACTCCAGGCTAATTCGTTGCGGGTGCCTTCCTCTTTTCTGCCACCTCGGTATCTGTGTAATACTCTCTTCCATCTTCTGTTTCCTCCTGAATTTAATCTCCCTCACTTCAAAGCCTTCGTCTGCTGCTCATTTGCGTAATTTGCGTTAAGTGTAAACTTTTGAGCGTGCAACACCCCCTCCTTTGAATAAGAGCTTTGCCCGTGAGTGGTTGGTGACAAAAATATAATTTATATATGTATATATACTATATATATATATATATATATATATAATATATATATATATATATATATTATATATATATAATATATTTATATATAATATATTTATATATAATTTAGTATATAATAATATATAATTATATGTTTTTTTTTTGCTGTCGTTGTCTGCCGCGTTCTAGCCACCTAGGGCCGCCCTCATATTCTGCCGCCCTAGGCATTTGCCTAGTTTGCCTAGTGGTTAAGAGGGCTCTGGCTGGAACAAGTGTCTGAGTTTAAAATTTAGGGTATGTGTTGGATGAGGAAGGGAACGGATATGCAGAGTGTAGTAGGAATGGCAGGAAGGAAAAAGGTGGCTGTGCAATTAAATCGTTGGTGAATGTAAAAGGACTAAGTCTGGAGTGCGCCTTAGGGTTCTGCATGAGGTATGTTGTTACCTGTGTTTTGTATAGTATAGACTATGGTCGGAATAAGAAGTATAGATTTCAAGGTTCAATGTGTTCAGTGGACAATCTTAGGGTATGCTAGGTGTGAGAGATAGAACTTGATAAAATGAGATATGAACGCTATTAGAGGAGTTGTGTGGTGTGAAGAAAGGGGTAAACGAGAGAAAAAATTTAAGTATGTTGAGATGAGATGGTTTGGTCATGTGGAAAGGATGAATGATAGTCGGTTGGTTAAGCGGAATCTATAGTAGTGAGTGTGTGGGAACGACCGGCTGGAGCCGAAGAATAAAGCGTGGATTGAGTCTCAGTTAAAGGAATGTTTGCAGGAATAAATGTGAGTTTGGCGAGGGCGAGAAAAAGCGTGCCATGATAGAGAGAATGGCGGGGTGTTGTTAGGGGGTTATGGCTGTGTCCACCTGGGGCCAGGTGAATGAACCCTTACACTTGACGATTTCCAAGTGAGGATCCGTTCGCGGGTCCCGTGAAGCTCCTTAGGTTGAATTTTCGATTGGCGACGAGTCTACTAATAATTGGGTACAGAGGGGGCTTTAAGGCTGGGCTTTCTTTTTCGACATTTGTTCAATTCTCCTACCTGCTTTTCTTTTTCCTCGATGCTTGATAGGCGTACGTTTTACTCCCAATTCGTGGAAAAAAGGTAGTATGATAAAAATATATATATATATAATATAAAATAATATATATAAAATAATTATATATATATATATATAATATATAATATAATTTATATATATTATAGTATATATATATACTATATATATATATATATATAATATATATAAAACGCAAACAAATATTTATATTTCAGTTTCATCTTAAGTCTAAAATAATTTCCTCTTTGAACATGAACTGCCTGAACGTATGGAAATATAATTTTAATTCAAAACGATTTTATTAAAAAAAAAAAGAAAAAAAAAAGAAAAAATAAATTATAATTCACTTTCTTGCTAAATTTTAAAAGTTTTTCTTGAACGATTGAACTGCCTGCTCTGAACATACGTAATTTAATTTTATTCAAAACAATTGTTTCTTAAAAATAAAACTGCTTCAACAAAATCCTCCTTTAACGATGCTCTCTTAAAAATTTAACGATGCTCTTAGATTCGATTTTGGTTTTTAAAGCAAAAATAAGCGCGCCAACACATAGTGTTGATTACAAGGCAAATTTGCAGCTTAAGCTGTAACTCTGCAAGCCTAATCTGCAACAAAATTTTAGATAAAGAGATACTCTTTAACTGTATCTTATGATTATCACGGTCGATTTTCAATTATATTTACAGTCATTAATGCCTTATCGGAATATCATATTTTTGTTATTTCTCATAGAGGAATTTAGGGGCTGACTGTTTTTAATGGAGATCGCTTTTATTAACGTTTTTTTCTGCATGCATCCAATTAGGTCGCCATCTATTTGTTAAATTGTACTTCATCATGCTGAATCAACTTCATATCGATACCAACATCTATTATGTATTTATTCCTGATACCTTGTATATTATTATTCTTAGATATTATTAGTTATAATTATTATATACTTAATATTTTTATTTTTTGTGTATCTCGTGTGTGCGTCTGATAGTCTGAGATTTCTGTATCGTATAATGTATTTTCCCTTTTTTTATGAGTTCTTTACTCTCAGCTACTATGGGATAAAATGGTCCCTGGAGCGAACAACAAAAACCTGAAACGGTATTTACAACACTATAAACGAGCAAAATTTAAATTGAATATTTTGTTACTTCAGTTAACATTTTTTTCCATTCTTTCAGAAAATGGATATTTTTTATGTCATTGCTTATAATAAATCCACTCCTTTATTCTCGAGTACTAGTAATATCATTATTCTAGATATACTTACATTATCTATTGAAAATGCTGAAAGTTGCAGAAAGTCTTTCGAAAGCATAAGATATGTTCTTTCCCCTTCTTGTCTCTTGATATATGATTATTGTATAACTTTTCCAGCTTGACGCATTTTAATAATCGTTGCGATGTGAATTTGAGGATTGTGTTTCGTGGATTAACTTTTTCATTTTAATATACTTATATAGTCAAATTTTATAATATTACCTTTATATGAAGTTGAAAATTTTAATCGTTCAATCATGCCATTCCATTTCGAGCTACTGTAAAGTGTTTTTAACTCCACCACTTTGCCATCATCGTGTCGCCCCATTTAACTTGGGGTTAAATCGTCATCCGAGAACATAGTACTGTTCATAGGTTTATTCAAGTTTTTCGCTACTTCAATTCAACTGTTACTTCTATTCCGTCAAATTCTTTGACGTTTCAATAAATATCTATTATACTCCATTCAATTTTTACCGAGGCTCTCTGTTTCACTCACAACTCTCCTTATTGTGTCTAGCTTATTTAAATTTTTTCTGTTATATCGTACTAGATCATGTTTGATGTGTAACTGTTAACTAAGCTGGCTTACACTTTGCGCTTCGTGTTAGTTGAGATGTGTGCGGAATTCTATTTTAACACAGATTCGACAGTTAAATGCAGTGAGTTTATATGCAGCAAAGCTTCTGGACGATTAAATAGTCATCCTAACCTGCATAAACGCTGTGTTGAATGTAATGTGGTTGGCTTGTTTTATCTTGCTTCACATATTCTCTAATATATTACATATGCAAAATTATTATTAGCTTATGGAGCCTTTACCCTGGTTGCAAATGCATCCGGAATGTGTTAAAGTGCCATGAGTTAGGGATCCCCTTTAGAACTCAAATATTTTATGCTTTTACTTTTTCCTTAATTTTGTTTTCCGCTTGTCTAGAAATAATTTTAGCATGAGATTAAATTTTCGATGTTTAAAGAAGACTTACAATTTCGCAAGCGGATTTGTCGTCGACTCCAGTCCTGTAGTGAAAATTCATAAGTGTGTGGGTGAGGAGCAGAAAAGAGAAAAGAAAAAGTGGACACTTTCTTATGAAAGGTCCTTGTTAAGGAGTCAAAATATATTTTGTATTCTTTTGTCTTTTATTTTTGTTTCAACTCTTGTTCTTGCGCCCACTTGACTGAACAATTTGAAAGAAGTAGCCCAAACTTTGAAGAGTCCGGGGATCGTTTTATGTAGTTGTGAGAATTTCTGCTATCTGTGTTTTCTGACTTTTTAATCTTTCTAGTTGTTGTTTTATGACAGATTGGTGACTTGGGGGGAGCAGAGTTAGTGGTTGTGGAGTGAGAGCTAATTCTTAAGTTTTGTCGAATTTAAATTGAAAGCTTGACTTTAGTAGAATGTACTTGTGTCAGCTCTCACCACATGTGATAATGTGTGTGAGTTATCCTTAAGATTATACTTAATGATTAAAAATTTATATAATTTTGATAATAAAAGTACAGGATATAACTAGTATATAGTAAATGTATATTGTATAGTGTATAGGGCCCATTACTTGAGTAGTAATCAGTTGTAAGTGAGTAAGAGTACCCGAATTTTTTATGGTATATATTATAATTGAAATAGGTGTGTGTTTTCGATAAATCGTTGCTTGTTATATAGAGTATAGCCTAATATGTATTTCACTTTACTAATAATAACTAACTAAATTCCGGCAAATTAGGATTAGTCAAAATATAATATTTAGTGGTATTCATAGGGGTTGGTATAGTATATATATATTATATATATATATATATATATATATATATAATATATATAATATATAGTGGCCGGTATTAATAGCAAGTCATGATATAATATGTGGAAGGTATTGATTTATCTTGAATAAATAGATGAAAATATAATATATATTATAATAGTTACATAATACATTCACTTTTAATAAGAGAGTCTCCATATTATGACGAATGCCGCTTTATTTAACCTGTGCATTTTCGTTCCTAGTTAAATAGAGATTAAGGTATAGAGTTTGTAGTGCTTATTTTTGTTCCGAAGTTATAAGTTGATTGAAATTTGTCTATTGTATATAGTATAGTGATGTTAAGTATTGATTGAAATGTAACGTCGGTTTATAGGAATGGTTTCATTCTATGATTGTTTTACTATTAGAAATTATAAGCTAGTGGGGCTTGAAATGGGGTGTCCCGCGGAAGTAACGGTATACAATTAAATAAGTGAGTGTGAGAAAGTTAATGTGGCTGATATTAAGTATAATTAAGTATAATCGCTCAATCTCCTCCTCTTTTT
>JABUQX010057816.1:0-40423 GCA_015478945.1 Trachelipus rathkii
GGAGAGAGAGAGAGAGAGAGAAGAGAGAGATGAGAGAGAGAGGAGAGAGAGAAGAGAAGAAGAGAAGGAGAGATGAGAGAGAAGAGAGAGAGAGAGGAGAGAGGAAGAGAGAAGAGAGAGAAGAGATGAGAGAGAGAGAAGAATAGAGAGAGATTGAGATTAGAGATTGAGAGAGAGAGAGAGAGAGAGAGAGAGAGAGAGAGAGAGAGAGAGAGAGAGAGAGAGAGAGAGAGAGAGAGAGAGAGAGAGAGAGAGAGAACCCACCCCACACATTTCGCATAGAACAGTAACTGTTTTATGATGTAACTACCACATTACATACAAAATCGCACTACTGGATTTCACATTCCCGTTTTCTTAAAACTTGCAGATGAGGTGAAATAATAGGGAACTAGACATCGTTATCGTGTGGGGAGGAGTTCTGGTGGGAGGAGAACAGTGCACAATTCTTGATCACTAATAATTTCAGAGAATCAGATTGAAGCCAATTTGTTTTTGTTTTTTACAAGTTAATATCACTCATGGGCAGGGCTCTTTTCAAGGAGGGGTAGAATAAAATAAGAGAAAAACTCTCCTAAACCTAACATAAATCTCTCGGATGAATGAAGATGGAGATTTTAAAAGAGGAAGATTAAATACAGCAGGGAAAACAGATTATTGTCAGGAGTTTCACGAAACTGAGGTGACATTAAAAAAGGAGGAACCACAATGAGCAACTCTCGAACTTTCGATCCTCTGAAAAAATTCATAGAAGAGCAAGGCACCCTTTGTTCTATGAAGACGTAACAGTGGTGGTTCTATGTGAACGATCAACTCTCTCAAGCACCTGCCATTGTAGTATATATAATTCACCTCAATCATCATAGTAAAGAGATGGTGTGCCAATGTTGTGTCGCAGAGATAGACGGGTCAAGGGAGTTAGAAAGCAGGGGACAGTTTATTAGTCTTTTAGCCTAAGACTCAAACCCTTTCCTAAAGAAATTTGGAACAGAGTACTCTATATTCAAGGGTGGATGACCCTTATTATAACTGGAGTAACTGTTCAGAAGGAAGAAAATCCTAACCTGAATAGAATTCACAGTTTCTTTCAAAGATACTCCTATCAGATGTCATAATTGTTCAATAAGATTTACCCTAAAATAAAATTTGGTTAGTCCAAGTGTAGAGGCGCAAATTATCAATTGCTTTAATAATTTACCATCTTATTTGGAAAAAAACTCAGGAAATTCTTCAGCTTATAGGGCATTTTCAATTATTGATTTGAAAAACGCATCCTAATTCAGACTTATGCCTAAAATCTATCGAGTGCCCAATTTTTAGATCATGAGAAATTATAATTGCTTTAATAATTTAACATCTTATTTGGAAAATATTCTTGCTAGAATTCTTTATGAATATTTACACTTTGATTTTCATAGTAAGCTCATGTAATTATGGCTGATGGGTATATTATTGGCATGATGAAAATTTGAATTAAAAATGAGCTATTCAAAGAGAAAGCAACCTTTCTACTACTTTTGACTAGGAGAGTCTTGACAGGCCTATATGCCTACTGTCTCTATTTTCTTATATTATTAGGAGAGCAAGATTTTTATGAGTTGTCACACTAAATATGTCTGATACTTTTCTATATAGGTTGCCTCTATCAAAGCATAATACCAATATCCTTTTCCATCTATTAAATTGATCCTAAACTTTAATGTAGAATTTTTATATCTTGAAAATTCAATTCCTATATTGATAATATCAGAGCAGAACACAGCTAACTAGAATTTTTTTCATATCAAGAAATATAGTCAGGAAATGTACTGATTTTCAAAAGTATAATAAAATTGTATGTTCTTGACATTTAATACCAGTAATAAAAATACATATAGAAAAATTATCAAATTTAGTATAAATATCAATACTCTGATATCTAATGAGATATTAAATAAATAATGATCTCTGCATCTAAAAAATTTGAAAGAAAGCAAAGTTTCCTCACATATGTAGATTAGGGGAGCCCCTTGTAAACAAATTTTGTGCCCAATACATTTGAAACTGTACACATGTCATAGTCAATAACATATCCACAGGGACTCCACCACCTGTCCACCCTATAAATGAGTAGTGAGGGATTTTACTCATGTATATTGGTATAATTATTGAAATTTATTATTACTATAATGCATATTTCTTTACATGTGGAGCAGTAGTCTATCTCTGTCATATTCCTCTGTAGCATATTCGTGCATTATAATTGTAATATACTTCTTCGCTGTATTTATGCTTTAACTAGCAACTGTACCCCAACCCACCCGAGGCTTGTAATTTTACTTTCTTTCACTGTTTACTAAAGATCAGCAAATATTTGATCAGTACTATTTGTTATGCAATATTGATTATATCGCTTCAGTCAATGAATTTCAAAATAATGTTAGTGTTTTTAGAGAGGTTAAGTTCTTGTAATTCTCTTAAGGTTATGTTAATTTCATTCCAGTATAAATTTTGATCTTCTAGTTTAACTTTTAGTCAGACCATACTTGTTCCACTAACTAAAACATAGGTCCTTAACCTGGATGATAGCACCCCTGTGGTGCTGGGCTTGATTATTAAAATAGCAGTAAGCCTAGAGGGCATATGAGCGCTAAACCAATTAGCTCACACATTGGCTCCAGTACATAAGCCCCCTAATTATTAAATTCCTAATAACTAATCTAATTCATTATACGTCCATATGAATTGCCTCTACTTTACATTACACGCGTCTGCTTATCTCTCTCACAGTGCCTCTAGTTCCAACATTTCGTCTACTCTAACTCAAAAAACGACTCCGAATTTCATAAACATTGAAAGATACTACATGCGTGAAAAAATTAGGAGTTTAAAATTAATGCACATCAGTTTAATCTAATGGATAAATGCCATAAATGGTCGAAGGCTTATTTAATAGTTCTAAAATCAGTTTTTCTTAACGTTTTCTTTCATTATCACTTCAAACAATAATTATAATATTACTCAGATTTTTATTAGACCTCCTATTTAAATTTAAAAAATGACATTTAAAAAAATAACAAGAGGTGACATCTTATTATCCAAAGAAAAGAACAATTTACAGCCTTTAGTAAATATTTTGAACAACTCCCTATCAGCCATTTCCTCCCGAATCTATCTACTCCAACTGAATGATAATACATTCATATACACAATTTATCACTGTTCAGGCTACTGACTTATATAAATAGCGATGGCAATTATATTACACATTATACGCCCATACAGGCTCAAACCTAAAGACTTACTACACCATTAATATATAAATAAATATTGTATAATATATACAAAAAACATCTTAAGTTAATGTAATTCAATGGTCACAACATCAACAATTATATAAAAATACAAAACCTCAATTCAGAATGAGGGACAAAGCGCAAATTCAACAAAAGTATCTGCAGAAGTATGTTTTGCAAAGTGCCACGATAAATTTATTCGTTTTATCAGCAAAGGAGATCAAGTAGAAGGCAGAACAATCTTTCTTAAATCGATAAGAATGCTTGGCCACGACATCACTCATTCTCGAAATAATAATCCCTGATGCATCAATTCCCGCGACGAAACCGAATTAATAGGTAGAGTGACTCATCAGAACAGTTTTATTCCCCTATGTCCCATACATTAATTAACACAAGTCACAGCTCGCGATTATGTGCACGAGAACAGACGCCATCGCTAATAATCCATTTGGCTATTAGAGAGGGACACGAATTAGACTTACTTTCACTGCCGTGGAACACACATATCGAACCTGTCTCATTTCCTCGTACTTATACCAATCACTCCATGGAACCCCTACCCTTCTATACACTGCCACAGCGACAATCACGACAAAATGGTGCACCACAGCGCTTGCTCTCTTACCACACATAAACCATGATTCAACTAATCCCAATGATAGGTTTGACCAGAAAACAGCAATGCAATCGCATCCCAATTCATAAAGCTCTATTAAAGTACCAAGAAAGTCTCGCCTTAGGCAGAAGTGCTGAAATGACAAGTTCTCACTTATACTTTAGCAGCTACCCAAGATTCGGGATCAGAATTACAAATTGGCAGAAAACATGTGCTTTCTAATTACACGGAGCATATAAAGAGTGAAGCATAATCAAGCAGTGCAACGAATTGGTCAGGATGATAGAGCATGTTGTAAGGTACCTTAATTAACTGTTCCAGTATAACATGAACTACTGAGAACGTATGCCTCCTTCCCTCCTGCATCAGTTTAAGAGGAGCCCAACCACTCAGGTTGTTGTGTAAGTTGAAGTCCCCTAAGTAGAGGCACTCACGCACAGCTTAGCATGATAAAATAAGAATAATCCAGTCTTCCATGAGTAAATGGTAAGAATACCTAAAAAAGAACCGCGCAAAATCGTGTTATAGTCCACAAACAAACACTTCAAAATTAGATATTCAGATTTTGACGACTCGTACTATACATTGAGTCTTTATTTAAATGTAGGCCAGACTCTTCGCCCATTCAGTCGAAATCTATTATAAAATTAAGTATCTATAAAGTATACATAGATACTATTATAACTTATTAATGTTATCTCTAAGAAGACATGTCATCCCTGGCAGACTGACTATCGGTTTCCAGCTAAGTTACCCAATTGACTATGAATTAGAAGCTTAATTAGGTAAAAGTGGCATCTGTTCACAGAATTCATGCAATTTAAATAGAACTCCGCCCACAGGACATTAGCAACCAATCAATAGAATAGTCTATCCCTTGCCTCGCACCCACCCCCCTACATTATCCTGACCTATAATTTGTGACACTCACACATTTCAAACCTCCTTATATAAGAACATAACAACAAGTGTCATCACCGATTAAAAATAAAATAATATATTTATCGCAGTATATAATGATATATACATATTAAAGCATATTATACTATATATTACACCATACTAAACATTAACTTATATATATATATATACTCTATCACTTATTATATACACTATACTACTCATTTCCACTCACGCATATATAGTATAATATAGTCCTAAGACTACCTAATTATATCAATTTCATATCTTAATTATTACTATACCATATCGTACACTAATCATACACTTCTTATTTAAATTTTGTTATCACCATTACTAGTCTTTATTAAACTATCCGACTTCTGTGCATCACTTACTCTAACACAAATCCACTAGCTTCGACCTACTTTCATAACAGTGGGATGAAAAATGGCTATATCAGTCAGCTTCGCATCCTTATAACCAATAAAGAGCCACACGATGGTGATGCGTCAAAAATTTTTTGTAATTCATCTCATCCTTATAAATTTGTTCGTAAGTCTATGCCATGTGAACTTTTTTCAAATAATCCTGAAATATAGACATATTCATCTACCACCGTACTATACCTCACTCAAAATCTGCCACATCAAGCCCCCAACTTGAAATTAAATCTTCCCCAACGGCTTAGACCATGCTACCCACCACATCGAATATATGACACTAGCATTCTTCCAGCATAGGCCCCTCCGTTCGTCAATAATATATCACTAGTTATCCCTAAATAGGCACCTCCTCGGTGTGGATCCTGTATTCACGATCCTCATGTTCATAGATTTTGACGCACCACCAGTCAATCCACGTTTAGTCTATGCTTAATAGCTCGTTACACATAATATTATTTTATCAAACACCTGACTTTAACCACTACTGATTTCATAGTAGGTCATTTCCTGCTCCCAAATGATGGGGCATTAGTAGGGAAATAACTAGCTCGAGAGTACTACAAAAAAAAAAAAAAGTCTAACCACTGCACTAAAACTAAAAATAACATAAATAACTTATTCACTTTATGAACTGGTAATTTAAATAATTTTCTATATATCTTCCTCAATTACAAATCATTCTAATATATATAATATATATATATATTATATATATATATTAATAATATATATATATTATATATATTATTATATAATAATATATATTATATATATATACTAATGATATATTAATCATTATGATATATGTTGACTCTATCCTCTGGCGTTAAACACATTATTATATATTCTATATAGTAATTTAAAGCTGCTGTTTTTTTTCTGATTTACATTTATTATTATTATAATTATATATACTATATTAGTATATATATATATAATAATATATATATATATAGTAATATATTATATAGTATATATATACTATATATATATATATAATTATATATATAATATAGGTCAGCATCCCGAAAAGGCAACATGCATGTAACAAAAAAACCATAACAACAGGTAACAAGCTTAATATCATTATTAATCAGAGAATCATTTTTACCGCAGAAATTGAAAAAAATACAAAAAAAACGCTTTTTAAAATTAAAAAATTTAAAAATTGTATGAAAAATTTACATTTTTGAATTAAGCGAAAGATGCCGGCTTACTCCGATAGACGGAAAAGTTGCCAATTTGAATTTATTTTCTTTTTTCACTTTACAATATCCCACGGGTAAACAAAGAACGATAAGTAGAGATCGTGGTTTCTCGCCTACGGGGACGATATCCCCTCCGTCGGCTTCGAACCCCTAATAAGGATTATAAAAAAAAAAATTAATAATTTCTCAATTTTATATTTTTTGAACAGCGAACATGTAGCACTTTTTTCCCGAGACCCACGAGACTGCAGCTTCAAGTCTCTTCAAGTCAATCGAGCCTTGCACTTTTTACTAATATTAATAGAGATTAATAAATATTAGAATAAAATTAAATTTTTTTTTTTTAATTCTGCGGATTATAAACTCCTGATTAATAAAATGATTATTTATTTTCAGTGTATATTTATTCAGCTTTCTAGTTTTACATGCCTCTGCCTTTCGGGATGGCTTGCCACATATATTATATATATATATATATATATATATATATATATATATATTATATTATATATATATATATATTATATATATATAAAATTCTAGCTGGCTCCATTATGCTCCAGTATTACTCCTATACTAAAAAGTAAAAACACAGCAAATATTCATAATTCCTTCCCCAGCCCCCCCCCATCTCATTCAGCTTTTGTTTAACCCTAACAATTTAGTACGTTTAATCACTAGGCCAACATATGAAAACATAATTCATTTATTTAAGTTTTTTATTACTTTTATTTCATTGTATGTGGGCCTAACTTTTAAAAAAAATTCACACGGCATTTGATATTTCAACTGTGAACTCGCACACAACTGTAAACTTTACAGCCCTAACTTGGCAAGAAGACCCAAAATGTGGCCTATTTCTTATTTCGGTGGAGCATAGGCTGTTATCAGGAAAAATAAAAAGCAACAATAAATACATAAATATTTTTTAACAAGGTTTTGTTGTCTACTTAAACACAATCCTATTTACACCGACATTATTTTTATAATTATTCAGCGTACGGAAATTTTTATATTTAAAACACAAATTTTAGGAAAACTTTGAAAGGTTTTCGGGAAATGAATGATAAATAAACAAAAATCAAAAAAATATATACCAGTACATATTTTAGAATATCAAAATTAAATCATCTACCCTTGAAGAATGCAACTTGACTAGCTTCAGCCAAAATACCAACCAAGGTTTTTGGCCTTTTTCAAGGGTATGGCATATACCGTAAAAATGTCAAAAATTATCACTCCTTCCCTATGAAATTTTTTTTAATTTAAAGCCACAGTGTGAAATGCACAGTGAATACATTCGAATAAATTCTTAAACTTTTATGTAAAGATATCAAAGTTTACAAGGTATTTAAATCGTGAGTTTAATCACTTTAATTTATAAATATAAAGTGATGTAAACAAAATTTTGATTAAAAACCTTATATAAAAATAAATTTTGCTGTAAACGAATGATAATTTTACTTAAAAAATTAGTTGACTAAATTAAGAAGCAAACAATCTTTTATTTTCTAAGTCGTTTCCTTTCGATATGTTAATAAATTCAAATAATAATTATTTGTTCTCTATATTAATTCTAAACTTTGATTTATTTATTTTAAGCTCGGGTGAGCTCTACCACCTTTCTTCTAATACATCTTCTCTCAACGGATTTTCAATCACCTCCCACACACCACTCCCCAAAACCATCTCCCAACTGGTGGTTTGTAAAAATTCCCTGTTTTAACTGTAACTCTTTGCTCATTGGAGAAAACAAAATGACTCATTACGACGTAAACAACCAACACCAACTGAAGACCTCATAAACAGATTCACTAAAAATTCTGCCGCTCACCTTACACAGATCACAAAATCAATCACAACATTACAAACCCTTTATTAGCATGACGCCCTATCACTACAGGTACTGTCACGTCCTATCAACGCAAATAATTGATCCCTACTGTATATACAATCTCTTTCACACTAAACAAAACTACAAGGGTACTCTTAGATCCCACACTTACAACATTAATTGACACCACACCTTTTTCCACAAAAAAAATCTTTTAACAAACACTACATTCATTAATTTATTTTTCTACCATTTCAACTTGACTTAAACTTTCCACTTTTTCATTGATTAAGAATTTAACAAAAATTTTTTAGTCTTCATTCACCTGCGTCGGACAGACGGATCCAGCACGGATCGAACGATAAAGCCCTTTCACAATCACGAAGGACCTGTCTCTTATAATACATATTATGTACATTACTCATTGTGTTTTAAGAACTACTTCCACGGCTCCTATTACTTGCTAACAACCATAACTATTTGATTAACGCTTTGAATATATACTAATATATACTAATATATGATATATAATATATATTATATAATATATATATATATTATATATATATATACTATACTATATATATATATAATATATATATATATATATTATACTATATATATAATATATAATATATATACTATATATATATATACTATATACTATATATATATATACTATATATATATATATATATATATATATATATATAATATATATATTATATATATATACATTGATCGACACTCAGTATAACTGGTTAACAGACTAAAGGTCCGTCAGAGTGGTCAACACTCAGATGTTTCTTTGACAAACGTCAAAGAGGTGTTATGCAAAACCAACGACCAGACTATTGGTTCAATAGGACGTACCTTCTACTCCAAACCGTGGCTACAACGTTGAAAAACTGCACGCGAACTGGTTAGTATCTCACCAGACAACTGGTCGTTGTATCTGTTTTGTGTGCACACACTCTTTTAAAATTCTCCAAATTCAATTACTCATTCACGACATGGATTTTCTGATTGTGCGCACACACCTTTTTTAACTTCAAACATCTGACAAATTCTGATCATAGAACCGTCTTCAGTACCATATCTCGCACAGACAAACCGTGGCTCATGAAATTGACTGTCACACTACGCAGACACAGATACATAATAACGGAGTACTGAATACGGTTCTTGAAGCGGTTGTGGCATCATACGTTACTCTGGACGAGCGTGGTTGTACTCTTTCCAGAGGAGACTAGGAATATACTTTGGTTCTCCTACCAATGGCACATTACCCTGGGATTACTTTGAACCTTATTGCAATACTTTGATCATTTTCTATCAAATCATATAACAAGAATTTGGACAATAGTAGGATCAAGGTGTTACAATCCCTAAAATCTTTCTAAAACAATATGTGATGGATTTATCCAAACTGATTGGCAATTAAGTAAAATACTTCACATTTTTGATGATTTAAAACCACGCAGGATACCTTAGTTTATCTCGTACGATTCCACTCCAGTACCTGTCCCCCATGTAGATAGCTCACTGTTATTGTAAGGAATGTCGCACAGGATAATTGGGCTCCCTATTGAACGTTTTCTAACCTTTCTAGAGATGAGTAGCCATACTGGGACAACGTACTGGCTAAGTGGTGCAGGACTTACCTTACAAATAAATGTGAAATAGACTTTTAGTACAGTGTCGAGCCACGTCACTAACGATAAGTGCCGCCAATATTCTGGCAAATACTAAGGGTAATGCAAGAAATGTTACTTAAAATTTAATAAAGAAATGTGCTATATACTATATGAAGCCGACTGCGGTCTAGAGCGGACGCATTGAAACGAGAGTGGAAAAAGAAAGAAGAAGAATTAGAAGAAAGGAATAAGAGAAGAACCAAGAACGCAAGAGATGAAAACGAGGGATTTGAAGTTTGAGTGCTGGTGAAGGAAGATGGTTCCTGGAACGAGAACATTTGTTCAGACCTATGACAAACTTTTTAGAAATACGTAACTTACACGAAACTTTTATAACACATTTTAACACACAATTAAAAAATTAACAATCACTTTACATATAACGGAGGACGCACCAAACATTTTTAATCTTGGATTCTTTTGTATAACAAAAGTTAATTAAACTTACTACAATGGGACCACACATCATTTGGTTTAGTTTATTATTATAACGAAGATACAAACGACATGACTTCACTTCGGTGGATCCGCTCGACTAACGTCACAGAAGGAATGGATCAAGCACCAACATGGCGTCCGGTAAGCTTTTTTTCTTCGCGTAGAGCACTCGCCCAACTAAGGCTACGTACACATGGTTCGTCACTGGTCGGACGTCTGATGTGTGTTACTCTCTTCTTGCTCCGTCTTGCTCAGACATAAAAATTGAGCACACCCTCCTAGGATAGGGCTTTGCCCGTGAGTGTGAATTACCCTGTAAACTAAAAACAACAACAAAAAAAAAAAACAAAAAACAAACTAATATCCCATGTGCGGTCATTCGTTGAATCTTGTTGGTAGAGCAGCAGTTAACTGCTGCTTTACCATAGGTAAAACATTTTTTTTTTGACTATTTGTTCAGGAAACTGTACTGATTTTTTTCACTTCTTCTACACATAGATGAGCAGTGCTGTTGTCATTCTTCAAAGACCATTCAAAAGTTCCACCAAAGTCTTTGTCAAAGACTGAGATGGGAAGCTCCTTCAAGGGCCACAACTGCAAATATTTGACAGTTACGGAGAAACTATTTTCTGCATTGCTTCACATTGTACTATTGATGCCCACAACGAGAAGGGTGAAACAAAACTCACACGCCACATAAACATTTTGTAATACAAATGAGGAACTACGAACTTTATGAATAATGTTATAATTTGTGGGGTTACTTTGCTGGATGAACTTTCACCAAGGTTAGTCCAGTCACCTGCAAGACCAACAATTAGCCTATACTGTAATGGTACGTTAAATTATAGTGCTCACTTTCTGGATTTTGTTAACAGGTTCCAGAAACATCTATTTGAATTATTTTGGAAATAACCAGCAAAGGACACACATTACCTGATGTGATTATAAGAACACAACAGATCTAACAAGGACGCTTACTATGCGAAGACTGATGCTTTATGAACGAGATACTCTCCGCCAACGAACAACGTCAGAATCAACACACATTTATACCCTGTGATGGATTGCATTAGAAATCAAACTTTGGCGCAACACGACGCATCAGTATATCAAATGGATGGCTGCACAACAAGATTTTCCTTTTAACAAAATTTAGATGCCTACACAGACAGAAGAGATTCTGACGAAGAGTTACATACCATTGAAATCACACACATACTTCTGAACTAATGCTGGACACTGAACCTTTGCTGCTGGGAACTCAAGCACTTTCATAACATATTGTTAACATTGTCAACAACCATGAACCATGATACATCTGACCATACAGGACTCTGTACAACCATATATTTACATGATCACTGTCCAATCAGCACTTCCCTAACTGTAGAATATTAATGAGAATGTTCCTTGTGTATGTGACTTACACAACACGTTGCTATGGAGAAAAGATCCTTGTTCTCACAATGACGAACGGATAACAAAATGAATTTAGTAACTACCACATGTCTCAAACTAAACTATAATTGCCTGAGCCTCAATGCACTAGAACAGTGATCAACTACCGCAGTTTATCACTTTGGATGACAATCATCGGTGACTTTGCTTTGTCACAGGCAAGAAAAAGAATATTTTAACCTGTAGATCATGTTTGCGAATTCTTGGAAGGTCAAACTCTCCCCTATATATACATGTAATTATATATAATACTTATACTATATATACTATACTATACTATATACTATATATATATATACTATATTATATATATATATTATACTATATATATATTATACTATATATATATATATATATATATATATATATATATATATACTAAAGGGTCGAGGGTGTAAATAGTTGAACTTTAAAGATCAAATAAAATGGGAATTTTCTTGAATTTATGCTATATATATATATACTATATATACTATATATATATATATATATATAATATTATATACTATTATTATATATATATATATATATATATATATATATATATATATATATATATATATATAATACTTACTATATATATATATATAATATATATATATATATTTGTAGTTTGTTTCCTGCTGAAAAAATTGCAGTCGATAAATTTCGGGTGCTGCGGCCGCCCTCAGCTCCCCCCTGGCTACGCCCCTGATATACTATACTATATATATAATTATATTATATATATTATACTAATATATATATACTATATACTATATACTACTATATATATATATATATACTATATACTATATATATATACTATATATACTATATACTATATATATATATATGACCCTCTGTGCTGTTTTACGACCCCGTCAGTTTTGAATTTTTTTTTTTGGTTTTGTTTTTTAATATATTTTTTAGTATATGATCCTACCAATCACTTTAAGTCGGTAAACGGATACTGAATTCAAAAATATAATAGGACCTTTTACTTTTACGCTCCGTCAGTTTTATTTTTTTTTTAACTAAAGAATACCCAACGGGTAAAACTCCACATAGATGGCAGGAGTCGGGGTCTCTCCGGGGAACTACGGGGTCGGACAGGATTACGGACTATTTCCTCCCCTCCGGGGAGTGGTCTACGGAACCCCTGCTCTTTGGTATTTGTGTGTTTCGGGGGTTCTTCCGCCCCTCCCCCTACGGGGACATGGAACAACCGATCCCCCCCTCTATCCCCTCGGCTCGAGCCTTCCTATTTTTTTTTATTTTTTTAAACTTTTTGCATATAACGCTTATACGCTGAATTCCAACATACTGGTACATTGGAGATACTCTTACTACTAAATGTTAAAAACACTTTATGAATTTTTTATTATTTTTTTTTTTACCTTTTTTTGTTTTTAACTTGCCAAACCCTTGACTTTCAAATAATGTACAATTGGTTTTTTCTGTAAGTGTCCACTTTCGACGATACTTCATTTTTG
Source organism: Trachelipus rathkii (assembly GCA_015478945.1). Taxonomy (NCBI): domain Eukaryota; kingdom Metazoa; phylum Arthropoda; class Malacostraca; order Isopoda; family Trachelipodidae; genus Trachelipus; species Trachelipus rathkii. The sequence goes on from JABUQX010057816.1 coordinate 13,354, forward strand.
ACAACCATATTTACACACTAACACTGTTAAATTTTTAAACAACATTATTTAAAATACTTTTCGAAACCTTTTGAATCATGTCTCGTTACCCACTGAAATGCATATGTTTGGTATCACTATAAGTCAGCAATCATATTAAACAAAACAAACCAAAACAAAATTCACTGACGGACGTCGTAAACACCTGAATACGGACTACCTATATATACGTATATATATATATATATATATATATATTATACTACTATACTATATATATATTATAATACTATATATATATATATATATATATATATACTACTATATACTATATATATATATATATATATATACTATATATATATAACGTAAACCACCAAAGACACATAATGGGAAAGGTAACACAAAAACATACTGCTTCTTATGGGATTGAATCAACCGCATGTTGGCGAACTGAGGACAATATACTCGACCGCTTTACTACCAAAGACGCCATCTCTCCAACCCAAAAACAGTTGGTCACACGAAACGTTTCAACACGCAACCGAGCTCCCGTCACAGGCGCATCACCCAGGCGTCCAAGCTATCCTTTCTTCTCGTTTCCTCAACTATTTAGATGTTAAACTATTGGCACATACAACGCACATAACATAACGTACAACACAACCACTACGACACATATAATGGAAGGGCAAAGACAATACCTTCCCTTCTCGTGGACGATTAGACACCACCGGGACACGCTCGGTTGCTATGACATCTGTTCTTGAACCCCAACTTTTTTGGGTTGGACGATGGCTCAGTGGTAAAGCACTCGAGTATACTTGCCTCTTCACAGCATGCGGTGGTTCAACTCCGCACGACGAGGGCAATTCTTTACCTTCCTTTTATATGTTCTTTGTTTGTTTACCTACTTAAATTGCGATCATGAAAGGATACTGAGTGCAAGGATTATATATATAATATATATATATACTATATTACTATATATATATATATATTATATACTATATAATATTATATATATATATATATTATAATATATACTATATACTATTTTATTATATACTATATATATATATACTTGTTACCGGATTCAACCACACACTGAGCCTGACGCCACCGTATAGCGTGGAGTCACGTATGGTTCTCCTGTCTTCACACAACGGGTTCAATAATAAACGCACGCAAGTTTTCACTCAATATATTTTACACACCAGCTCAATAAACACGCAATAACTAATGTGAATGACTTATAACAAACAATAAACCAAATGAACTCAATAAACTACTCCCACAAACAATTCCTATCTAACTAGCTTACACTATCCCCAAAATAATACATAAATCCGAAGCATAAAACATAAACAATAATAACATTCAACTACGTCAAGTTATTAAAAAACAGACAAACGTGGGCAACTATCACAATTCATCAGGGCAACTGTTCTCAGCTGAACTACAGTAACTGGGACCTCAACTGCACACAATTGTCTACACTACAACACACCCAGTAAAACTAGATACATGTTACGACAATGTTTGCTCCGAACGAACTCACACAAGGCCTCAGCAAAAACGGTAACCTACATTTAAATTAACAGTTCGGGTACACATCCAAAACCTTACATAATCTGGGACCAAGTAACAACGTATCTAGTACATGCTTTCCTGTCAAATCCCGTGAACGGTGGGGAGTACCACTCACGCCCCTGCGGATCCATGACAGGTGTGTTACACTTAAGCCACAACCCACGTTTGGCAAAATCCTGTAACGTTGGGTAACCCTTAATGCCAAAGTCCGGTGTGCACAATCCGTGAACAGTTGGACGTAACCCTCACTGTACAACAGGGCGGTCTAGCCAACTCCGTACCAGTTGGAGTAACCTTAAAACCAAAGCCTGGTTTACCAAATCCGTACAGGTTGGGGTACGCCTCATATACCAACAATCGTTTACAAACATGACCGTGCAGGTTGGGGTAACCCTCAACTACCAATCGTTACCACATACTCCGTGCAGGTTGGGGTAGCCCTCAATGCCAAATTCGATTTAAAAAATCCGTGCAAGTTAGGGTAGCCTCAATGCAAAAATTCGGTTAACAAACATCCGTGCACGGTTTGGGGAACCCTCACATACCAAAATTCGGTTTTACAGACACATCTGTGCAGGTTGGGGTACAACTAAACTACCACGTTCGGTTCACCAAAATCCGTGAACGGTTGGGTAACCTTTGGAGTCGGGTACGCGTGAGCCGGGTACACCGTGGACCCCTTGAAACTAAAAATGTCCACCAATCAACTACTGTGCCCCAATATTTACACATGATACAACACACTACAATAATAATAATAATATAACTACATACTAATAACTATAATACATAACTAATAATCATAAATAATCATAATAATACCATTTATCAATTAATGAATATGGTAATAATTAAATACTACACACTTAATTAAATAGTAACTAATAGTAATAATAGTAATACTAATAATAACTAAAGTAATAATAATGAACACACAACCCATGGTTATACCGTAACACCTACTCTCTCTCCCTCTCTCCTCTCGTCTCTTCTCTCACACACACACGTTTAACTTAACCATTTCACTACTCGCAATATATTAGTACTTGTCATGTAACCGCTCTTAACTACTAGTTTACCATCCTAAACTACTTCCACATTCGTTATTCTACCTCCAATATAGATCTCAAACTCAACTTTAACCTTACTTTACACTTTTCCTCAAATCCTCGTGATCCGGGTTGTTAGTGACAAATGTCCACAAAATGGTATGATAGCACTCTACTGATAATCTCATAGCTAACATAGCATGAAAACACCCTAATTTTCCTTCAAAATACTTTGTCAATCAACTATTTACTTTCCACAATACAGACTGCCTCCAGGGTTCCAATTGAGTTCACTACCTTATCTGAACTTAAATCCATTTCCTCCTCACTCTCGTCACTGCTCCTTACTCCGAAAGTGTAACTATCTTCCGGGAACGCTATTGATTTCCTAAATGCCTCAATATCATATTCACTCTCCTGGTTATTGTCTGCTTCTTCCTCATCGAACCAGTCAAGTTGTTCGCTTGCGTCAACCGGCGGGGGTATCATGCTAGCACTCACTGTTTGTGTACCTTTATTTTCACCAATCTGGTCCTCTGTCTGCACCAACACACTTCTTTTACCATTTGCTCTCTGTAATGCCATTTGCTTTAACAATTTCCATGCTTCCTTGATTTTCAACCCTTGTTTCTTTGACGTTTTCACCTTCAGTGTTACCCGTCTATACGGTGGTACATGGGCTATTATTTCTTCGGGTACCTGTTCTATCTTTTCTATTTCTTCCTGATATTCCTTTTGCTCCGGGTCTACCTCCTCACATTGGAAATACTGCCTAAGATATTCCGGGGGATCCGCCCACACTTTTAAATGAGAGTAATGTACCCTAGCTACCTTTGTTTTTCCTTTGATATCATAAGACATTCCTCCCGAAATTACCTTGCTAATTACAAAGGGGCCTTCATATTTCCTGCCTAATTTTTTGTCTAAACTCCTGTCAACCGTGACAATTTTCCTTTTAACCCTCACACCCACCGCGTACGGTAGCCAGTTAGGGTGTCCTTCCTGCCATTTTTCCTGTTGACTCCTCGGGATTGGTATCACCCTTCCCTTTTCATGCTTTTCCACCATTAATTTTTCTTCTGGAGAATATTCCCAACCTCGCATGCCTTCGTACCTGTTATACGAACCCCAGCATACTGCCGTTGTCAAGGAACGTGTCCGCCAGTCAACCACCTTCTTACCACTAATACTTCCTTAAAACTCGGCTACTACTATACTATATAAACTCCTATAACATACCTAAATCGTTCTATATATTAATAGCTCTATATATATATATAGTATATATATATACTATATATATATAACTATATTATATATATATATATATATTTAATATAGTATATAACTATATATACTATATATATACATGCCAAAAGTAAAGAAATTACTCCGCACTGATACTCGTCTAAACACTACACGATAAGGTAACAGACAACACACATAACATACTATGGAACTCAGCGTATTAATAACTTTTTATGGAAAATGACTTTTTTTCTTAATATCTCCAAAACTGAGCGACTACGGTACAAGACAACCTAACTAACACTATATTGGACATCAACGTACTAACTTTGTACATTAACAACACAGGAATTTTTTTTTTTTAGCTAAACGAGAATACTCAACGGGTACAACGGCAAAAGGTGCACAAGAGTCGGTCTCTCGGCCTCCTGGGGACGACCCCTCTGTCCCACCGTCGGCTCGACGCCCCCTACACAACAATTCATGACGCTATTCCCAAACTATGTTATTAGCCATATAAGAAATACCTTTTTTTTCACTACAACATTCCACCACGCTGATTCCACTACTACTGTTAATTTTTTCTTGTATCTATCAGTAGTTTTGGAGATATTAAAAAAAAAAAAAATTCATTTTCCACTTCAAATTTCATACGCTGGCTGGATTCCATTACTGTTATTAGTTTTCTTGGTACCTATCTTATGTTTTTACGAAGATATCATGCGGTAACTTCATTCTTTGGCATATACTACTATTATATATACTATATATATATATATTATATATATACTAATATATATATACTAATTACATATACTATTATAAATATATATATATTATACTATATATATATACGTATACTAATTAATATAATATAATATAACTATATATATACTATATAATAATACTTATACTATATATAAAAAAATATAATATACTATATAATATACTATAATATATATATAACTATAATACATAACGACTAGTATACATACACTACCATACACTACAGTACTACTACATAGCACTACATACTATATGCATTACATACATGCATCCATACTATATTTATAATAATTTTATTAATTTAACAAAATATAACTAATATATATAATATATATACTATATTTATATTATATTATATATAATATTATATATATATACTATTATATATATATCATATACTATATATACTATACTATATATACTAATATTATATATATACTATATATTATATACTATATATATATATATATATACTATATATACTATATATACTATATACTATATACTATAGGTAATATATAATACTACTATAATAGGTTGAACGGTTACCCATAAAGGCACGGAACAACTACTAGACTTTTGAGGACAAGTTTATTTAAGAACGAAAAGTTTACTATAACTATATGTAGACATAAAAGCACTGTACTTTAAAAAAAACAAATTTAAATTTTTTATATAATTACTTCACACGAGACCGCACTGCTTTGTAGTGGTAATTTTTTTAGATGGCAACATTTTTTACATGGTTTGCGGTTTATATTTACATTTTTTTTTTAAACCTACATTATATACCCCAAGGGTATACCCGCACCGACTGGCCACACGGAGTCGGGTTCTCTACCTTCCAGGGACACGAGACACGGGTACGGACTATTTCCCTTCGGGGAGGTTTCCGTGAAACCCCGCGTCTTTGCTAACTTTTGGTGTCCGCGGGGGTTCCTCCGCCCCCTCCCTACGGGGTATGGAAACACGTCTCCCTCTGGTTCCCCGTCAGCTCGAGCCCCCTACCTTTGCCCACTGTAAAATACATGATACTAGTATATATACTATATATATATATACTATATATAATATATATATATATAATATATATAACTATATATACTATATAGTATTTAATCACACGGCCAAGTAGGGGGCTTGAGCCGACCGGGGAACATAAACGGGGGGACGTTTTCCATACCCCGTAGGGACGGGGCGGAGGAACCCCCGCGACACACAACACACAGAGCGGGGTTCGGAGACCCTCCCCGGAGGAAGGGGAAATAGTCCTACCCTGTCGTTCCCGGAAAGGCTGAGAGACCCCCGACTCCTACCATCGGTGCGGTACAACCCCTGGGGTTCCCATTAGTTTTAAACAAACAATTAAATACAACACTCGCACAACCATTACAAAAATGTTGCTACCGACTCTGACTAAACGTAGCACGACAAACGTATCGTCTCTGGACGTACTTACTATAAAAACATTAACACATACACTTGCTTTTTTCATGTTCTACCACTACTAACTAGTAACTTTTCTTCTAACTAACGCTTTCTCACAACAGTCTATATTTTTCCTACTTTATGGTACACCTTCCTACTATAATATATAATAATATTATATATACATAATACTATATATAGTATATATATACTATATATATTATATATATACTATAACTACTATACTATATATATATATATATATATACTATATATAACAACACTATATACGTATATACTACTACATATACTATATATACTAATTATTACTTTTTATACCATAGCGCGTATCCCCCACATCTGGGAGTGCGTTAGCTGCAGTCGCATTGCCTGTGACATCTGCATCTTGTTCATGGGAAGATCACAAACAAACAAAATCTGTTGACGGGTTCCACTCTCAGCACCTTACATAGAGACGTCTACTTTTTGACGAAACTACGACTGATTCTGGTGTCAACTGGTACCAACACAGCCTCTATTATTATTTACTCACATATTCAGACAGGACCTGACGCCTATTTTGGCGGTCGATAATAACTCATTTCTTTTACAGAACACTTTGGTCAACATTTTGCTGCTTCACACTACATAATTTTTAACGTTGCAACTACAATTACTTTTACATTATTAATTGTGCCTTTTTGATTACTACATTTATCAAATTTCCAAATAGAAAAACAACACGACGAAATATTTATTTTCACACAACGTTCCTCTCTCTTGACACTGTTTGATTTTCTTCCCAACCTGAACCACTTTTGAATTTCTTTCTTTCTACAATCCTACAGTTCTTTTGGGAGGGTTATACCACCTCCTCTTTAAGATTCCCTTACTTTTCCTCCTCCTCGCTTTTAACTCCCTTCCTATTTTCCTTTTCCTACTTTCTCTGGTTTTAACCACACTCCTTTCCCAAACCGACCACCACGAACTACTATATATATATATATATATATATACTATATATAATATACTATATACTATAATATTATAACTAATATATATATATATATACTATATATATATATACTACTGGTCAAAATTAACGCACCACTGCGACACCTCTTAGAAAAAATTGCGGGTTGCCAGTTTGCTATAATTTTTTTGTTTGTTGGCGACTTTTTCCTATAATATCAACAACATGACAATCTTTACACTTAGTTGATATTTAACGTTTTGCTTAGGTTAAGTACTGTTAATTTAACGTTACGATATACTTTACACATAACACTAATTTTTGACTTGTTTTTTACACTATTTTTTAACTTTTGCATTTTTACAGAACTTTACAGGTTAGATACATATAAATAAACTATTTGGGGACTTACTTTTTGTTAACCACTTCTTTACTTACGGTTTTGACAGTTCTTTTACTGACAATACACAATTGCGTCCGATTTACAACCGGGCCTAACTTTTTTTCTTATAACGCCCCTAAATCCAGAAGAATAAGTTTTTTTTTTATGTTAACAACGTCTCATATAGTGTTCTTTTTTTTAATCTTGTAACTTTTCATTGATTTTAACTATTACGACTACATTTACATTTAACAAAAAACGCACCCTAATAAGTCTTTATTTAGCGACGACAAATAATTATAACTTACACCCACCACGTCCACCACATTTCCGTAAACTAAATCATACTAACTATTTATAAAACACACATAATAATAAAGCATGCAACAGCATATTGACACGCTTTCACACCCTTACAGTAATTTTACGTAATTACGTTTATCACTGGTCACACATATTTGTTACCTTTGAACACATTTTTCCTAACGCTCAACAATAAAAACACTTTGCTAATTTTTGGTCGAGAACCACACAATTTGATAACTAACACTTTTACATGTTTACGCTCTTGGTTTGGAACGATACTTACACTACTTAATACATAACACAACGAACTTACATGTTAACTATTTCGAACAAGAATATCACACTTGAAGCTTTTTACACTACTCACTAAACACTAGGTTCATTAGTACACCAACTACACCGAAAAACATGTTACAATTTACTGTGAGCACTTACATTACATTATAATTTTGCCTTGTGTAATGTTACCTTTTCATGTCAATTATAACTCAGTACAACCTCACATTTTAATGTTTAATATCTCTTGCATGACATCTCTTTGCTACTCGCTTGTGACATGGTTTCTGGGGCGTCTCTTGTCACCTTAGCCAGCAACTAGTCCCGCACAGCATGGAGGCGTTCATTTACCTTGATACCCTTCTTTCACTTCTAGATACTACTATCTTGATGAATTGCTCGACCATCTCGTCGCTCACCGGCGTCACCACGTTGTCAGGGACAGAACTCCAGGTTGACGAATGTACGGAAATGGACTCTTGACGGTGACCACTGTGCAACCCTAATTGACGATACGTTTTTCTAGAACGTGTATCCGCAACACTATCAACGTAGTTACTCAACCTACCGACTTTTCCTAGGAGCCACTGAAACACTCTTTTAACAACTGCTTTCCTTTGCTGCTTTCTCATGACCGCACACGAACTAGCTCAAACGTTAACATCTTTAACACGAAGTTTACCGAATTTGCGGCCAACCGAAGGACGCCTTCTTTACACTTCACACTCACCTGACAGTTTTGAACTTGTTTTCTGACGGTACCTGACAAACACCTTCTCCACTCCTGGTCCACTTCATTTGCACACAACAAGTTTTTCATACTCCCAACATTTGATGTGTACACAGGTGGCACAACAGACATTTGTTTCTGTCATCCAGACGGACGGATGCCTGACACTTTTTCTCACACTGGCAAGAGATTTTCCCTAGCTGGCCAGACCTTAACGATTGTACTGAAACGACCCTATACCCGACTACACTCCACGTTAAACGAGGAAACAGCACGTACTTGGTTTATATCCCAACTTTGCAGCCACACAGTATTGCACACGACCTTCACACGTCTCCACCAGAGGTCCCATGCGATGGTCACTTTTTCCTCCAACATATTTGTACCAAAGTTCTACGCTCTTCTTCTTGCAATAAGAATTTGCTTTCACTATTTTGCATACCTTTCAAAGATTGTTAGATTTATATATACAAATTGAACGGAACGAGACACTGTGGCACTTAGTACGCAACTACTACTTTTAAAACTTATCTTAGCAACGACATCTATGATACGTCTCCAGTCCTTCTGGTTTTGTATTCTAACATGCACAACATAGGGACGGACAATTCTTCTCCCCACACGACGCCACACCCCCCTTAACTTTAACCATCGGGACGACAGAATCTAACGTCCTGCGACACAAACTACAACACTTCATTGCCGTACAGCACTATCCGAGACCATGCTTTTGCAATATATATACTATATATATATATACTATATACTATATATACTATATACTATACTATACTATATATACTACTATATATATACTATACTATTATAACTATAATTATATATATATATATATATATATATATATAATCGCCTTAAAAAAATGATTCGGACTTACGTTTCACTGTACTCATGATATATGGCGACAAGCGCTCACCAATCAATGAAAACCATTGTTTGGCGACTCTAGTCTTGTCATGAATGTAACTACACGTAAGTTCAACTAACTTCTTTAAGTGCGAATGAAGGGAACAAATAAATAACATATTCCTCATGAAACTGTCAGTTATACACTAGGAATTTAAAATATACTATACTATATATACTATATATATATAATATATTACTATATAACTATACTATACTCTATATACACTATACTATATATATACTATATATATATATACTATATATACGTATAATAATAAATATAATATATACTATATATACTACTACTAATATATAATATATATACTACTATGACTATATACTGGGCGTCGCACGCTTCCAAGCTGATGACGGCACGCTTCAACACATTTTTACGCTTAACTATAATATACTAATATATATACTATATACTATACTATAACTATACTATACTATATATACTATAATATATATATATACTAATATATATATACTATATATATATATTATATAATATATATACTATATATATAACTGTACTAATATACTATATACTTATACAGACAAGACACATAAAACTAGAAACACTTTAATGTGGATAATACCATTAAACTGATTTCTACTTTAACAAAAAACACTTTATTTATTAACAACAATGAGACATACTCACACTCAACCACGCCCACTCCCCATCTTTTATACAAGCCAATTGCAATTGATACTTTTAAACAACAGTACATTTCTTGGTTCACACCGCAACATTTATCACCTACCTTGTTTGAACACTAAACTACACTCACTAACTTGTCAAACACAAACTTTTCTGTGTAACACTCCACTCACACAGCCACCTCCGTTTACACCTTGTCGTCTCCAACAGTTACCTTCGCGGAGCCAAATCTTGATCCTTCGCAGACTTCTGACAACGAGTGTTCACTGTACTGGTGGTGCATGGCTGGCGAGTAGTATCATCAAATGCATTTTTCGTCGCGGAAAGAAGTTTCAGCCTCCTTTAACGGACTTGGGAGACACACAAGATCTTTTTTAGGTCCTTCACATACCTCTACGTTTCTTGTCCTCCCAACATTTTGTACCCAAACGTTCTAGCTCTTCTCTACTGTTTTCTAAGTGGTAACAACACTACTAATGACAGCTGGTCTTTTCCTTTACACTCATTGATTGTTATGAGTAGCATTGGAACACGGGTACGACTATGTCAATACTACAAGCAGGGCGTACTTTTCACGTACGACAACACCACGATTCGACTTCCAACAGAAACGGTTACTAGACATCTAGATACCGGAGTTATTTAAAGGATCTTCTCCACGACACCTACCGTGGGATTTTGTTGCTGATGTTGCTGCTGTGCTGCTGCCACCAAAAATCCGTGGTATATTCAGATCACAGTTCCCACGTTGTTCGCGACTTGACTTTACGCACTTACATAACACTTAACTCGGTGACTTTTTTTCTTTATTAACTTTTCCGATGCTCCTACACCATTTCCAACTTGTTGACATGTGCCTGCGAGTTTGACCGACTATCCACAAGGTCTTGGACTAGAGACGCATAATAATAATAATAATAATAATAATAATAATAATACATACGTAATTTTACATATAAATCGCATCTGTCTCTAAGTAAAGCTGGTATTTGATGATGTTCATATAGGATTGGCCTTGGTCTCATATCATGTAATGATTTTGCCTGAATTGATAAAGTAGATTAAATTTCTTTTATAGTCAACTTTAATTAAGGTATTGTCGCCCAAGGAAATTCTTGTACACGAGTTGCCAGTTATAATATTGGTGAGTAAAATTTACAGCCAATCAGAATCTTCCTGGCAATGAAGTTTCTCTCTTTCTTTATATTAATATAAAAACTGAGAAAGAGAAGAGCCTCTTTGGTAGAACGATTGCAATTTGATAAATTTTACTACCTACGAACTTTCGTGTTCAGAAATTTCCTTCGACGAGAGTACCTGATTAGCGGGTTATAAATAGGATTAGAACAAAAAGCTAACGTGTTCTCAATGGTAGAAGACAATGTGAAAAACGGTTAGCAGTCAGTCTCAGGTTGGGTTTGCTGACGTACCAAGTTTGGTGCATTGCGGTGCGGGGTGCACGCATTTCAATGCGGTGCAAAAATCAACTGGTGGTGCAATATGGTCCACTCACTCAGGTATTTTGTGGTCCAGATCAGTGGCTGGCGGTGCTAGGTTAAAAATAGTCTCAGGCATAAAACGGTTTCAAAGGAGAACTATCATGTTATGAGAAATATAAAACATTATATATATATATATATATATATATATATTTTCTTTATATATATAATTTATAATAATATATATATATATATATTATATATTATATTATTATATTATTAATTATTATATATATATATATATTATGTATATATTATATATTATTTTACTTTCCTTTTCTTTGATCTTATAATATATAGGCGTAGTTACCTTCTTTGTGTGATTGAATTCATTTTGCACTCTCCTCTTTTGTAGTGAACTGAAGTTGCTACGGAATCCATGATGGCATGGAGAATGATTTTTTTCAAAGGAGCATCTCCGTAGATCCTCAGGAAAGAAAAGAGTCGTTACAATGGTAATTTCATAAACAATCCTACCATTTGTTGAGATTCACGATATAACCTTTAAATATATATTATATATATATATAGTATATATATATATATTATTTGAAACAATATAAAGTATATACAAAGTATTTATTCATCATAAATATTATTATTATTTATATTTATATTTATATATTATATATTTTATATTTTTATATAATATGTAATTTTAAATAAGAATAAATATATACAATATATTATTATTATATTATTATTTATATATATATATATATATATATATATATATATATATATATATATATATAATATATATATATATATATATATATATAAATATATATATATATATTTTATATATATATTATATATAATATAATATCATTAATTATTATTTTTCGTTTTTTTACAGTTATTACTTTACGTAACTTCAGAAATTTGCATGGAGTTTGCCATTCATTTTTTATCAACTATGCGGCTATAATTCCGTAAAAATATGTTTTTATTTACAAGCTTACGTAAAATTGTAGCAAACAATATGGTGGAAGTGGAGGCCCGGTTTAAATTCAATGATATGTTCATCTATTTCAATGTAATGAACTCTTAAATATAATTTCCCCCAAATGGACTACAAATCATTGCATTTTGATCAAATCATTTGTAATGATAGAGTACTGGTGTGTTCTTCCGAATCGATCGGTTTTTCCTAACAGGTCGATCCCAATGGTTTGTTGTGAACAGAGAGGTAACATCGTAAGAAATGCGCGGGTCGCTTTGTGCCCGGAATTCCGTGCTAAAGCTGTGAAAGCTATATCTTTACCAGGAGCGACGTAGCAACAGAATGACGCAAAGCAGAAACGGTCGGTAGGTTAAGATCGATCAGGTAAATGTATCGGACTATTGTCGATTATGCTCTTCAAAATTCAAAAATTTTCAAGGCTGTTTTCGCCAAGAAAGCTGGCTTCTCATAATGAATTTTCCAATTTTTTCTTTTACTAGTTGCATTATATTTGTCATTTTGAAATATAGCGTACATAAATATTTTTATAAAAATCTGTTTTTTTTTTACGCGCACTGATGCAGATCAGGACAATATTTGTTAATTTAATAAAATAAATTTTTGTTACTATCTAATACAAATTGAAATTTTGTTTTGTGTTTTGTTGCAGGCCATCACGTTTCCCGCGAAAGTGACAGTGATAACACTGCATAAGTATGTGTCCCGATACTTATTAAATCTCTGTTTATTTTGATTAAAATACCAAAATTATTGTGAACTTAGATCTTTATATATTATATTTATATATCTGTATAATTATTATAACCTTTTCTATTTATATTTATTATATATATAATTTATATAGTTATTATATTAATTATATTACATTTTTATATATATATAATATTATTTCATCTTATAATTTATATAATTTTTATATATATATTAAAATTTTATTTATCTAATTTTATATTATATTATCTATATATTATATATTATAATATATATTTCTTAATATATTATTATTAATACGTATATGAATGATTACGGGTCTAAATAATTTATACATATATCATATATATTTCGTTAATATTAGAACTGATCTATTTACAAAGTTATTATTTATTCTACGTCATAATATTCATTCTTTCTTTATTATTATATCTTTTTATTATTTTCTTTATTTATATTATCTTATATCTTATATATATATATTATGGTAGGTTAGATATTATGATATATATTTTATTTATGTAAATATATATATATATATATTTATAGGGTATAATATTGGTATATATATGTATATATGATGAAGTTAGGCCTCTTTATGTACTAGTTAGGTATTGGTATAGTAGTGGTATATATTTAGTAGGTACGATAGGGTTATTATATTATATTTATGGGTATGTGTTTTTACTAGTTATTGTTATTTTTACTATTATATATATATAGTTTATATTCTGACTATTATTAATTACTATGATTACTTTATTATTATCTCTTACATTAATATTCTGCGATTTTTGATTTGTATCGTTCTCTAAGGGACCTCAATTTATATCTAGATGTAAAGGAAAGACAACACCGATGGAGAGTTGTCCTCATACCTTATTACTTCAGCTTCAACTCTCTTTCGTCGCTTATATGCATATAGCGCATCATCAGTATAAGTAAATAATAAAAATTATAATGAACAACTGTTCATCATGTAAACTTAGTTAAGTATATTAAATTTATAGTATAACAATTTATAAAGTATGATTAATAAAGTTAAAATATTTATTTCTATTAATTACAGGCAAATTTTCATTAAAATTATTTTACAATCTTCTAATTATAACCTCGTTTATCTAAACCTTTACATTACTTGGAATTGATACCAAAGATATCATCTTGAGATACCTGGCATATTTTTGCTTAGAGGTTATGTTTTCCTGAATATGTTTTTGAAGACTTACTGATTTGTTCTAAAGAATTTCTTCTAATCTTTATTATAAGTATATAAAATGAAAATTATAATTTAAGACATATAATATCCCAAATTATTACAATTATTAAATAGAATTAAGTTTGATTTAATCTGAATCTATAGAGTTTGAGTTTCATTGGCTCCCAATTCATGAATGTAGACGGCTTCTCCAAGATTTTCTGTCGCTTTGAAGTAATCTTAGTGCATTGGAGGGCAAGAATCGAGAAGTTCGTTGGTAGTGAATTGGATATCTTTTTCCGTAAATCGCTACGTATGGATGCAAATTCAGGTGAGGATGTTAGGACAGTTTAATTTGGTAATCGGAAGATAATCAACCTTCTTGTGTTGGTCTAATCCTGTGCATAAGTTGTAGGCCTGTTTTGATCTACATATTGTGGGCATTACAGCAGCATCACTTATACATTTCTTGTAGCACTATCGATGGAAGTGCAACTCTTTAGGGATTAACATCTTGGGACACTGAAAAAGTTACTTAATTGTTGACCAAGTTATAGTAGGAATATAAATAAAGGTGGTCAAATGGGTATTAGTGTCTCGTTAATATCGTTGTTCTTTGAGGGTTACTCTTTATTATATTAGTGTTCGGTAAGAATTTCGTACCTGTGTTTATATTGTAGAATCTTCGGGTCAAGAGTTTTTTTGTTTAGAGGACAGGTCAAAAGCTGGGGAGTAGGTGGTCTCTAAATTATGGGTCCGAGAAGTTAAATCTGGTAATTTTTAATCACAATTTGTGTATCTTGAAGGAAAGAGATTAAATATTTATTAGTGAGCTCCTTAAATATACTATTGTAGATCTGAATGAAGGAGAAATTTTCTCAGGGAGGTAACACATCATCCTTAGAAGGTCTCCGGTTATTTCTTGGGCCTGTAACAATGCTCCGTAACAATTCTATTAAACACTGTGGGATTACTGGAATGAGGAAGCTGAAGTAAGGGTGATGTAACCTATTATTTGGGTCGGGGTCTGTTGTCTTTCGTCAGGTAATCTGTTGTGGGTGAATAATGTGACATTAGTGCGTAGAGACCCACAGGTCATAAGAATAACGGAAGGAATCCATCCCATTCTTCAACATCTCCATTAATAAATTTTGGATATTTTTTACTGTTGCTTTCCATTTAAGGAAATTCCTAAAAATACGGAGTCGGGCAATCCGTTTTCACTTTGTTTCGCAAAAAACTTTAAAAAGCAGTCGATCCACATATCTTTTGTAGACTTTAATGGTTTTGAACGGCTGGGGGCTTTTTCGAGCCAAGAACGTTCAGTTGATTAGCGAGAGGGTTAGAGTGCGTTGGTCGAAATTGAGGGCCCGCGGTGCATCCCATACGCCACATTCCAATTCATTCTTGTGATAAAGTTGATGTTATAAACAGATAAATAATACGAATTTGAGGTGTGCTTAATTGAGTAAATTTTTGTAAAATACTTGTCTCTTATTGAGACTCCTTATAAATTCCTTGGTTATGAAAATCTTATAAGTATTGGAATGATTTTCACGGGTTTCGCACACAGAGACGTAAGTAAAAAGGGACTGAAATATCGAACAACTCGGATCCATAGGATAAGTGCCTTGGGGAAGTGAAAGATCAATAACGTATTTATTCAATCATCGAATTCAAAATGCACCACTATTGTAAGGGGTATGTTTGAGTTGTGGGTATATGGGGTCAATGCAATGGTACAAGAATTTCGAAACTGTTATGGTGGGTGTTAAGAGCTGAACCGAGGATAGGACTTGGCAGGGTTGGACGTCCCAGGTTTGTGGGCTCTGGGACAAGCCCATTACTAGTTATAGTTCCTGATGGCTACCCAGGAATATCGTTGAAAGGTGAGCTCATAGTTAGTTGACAAGTATTTTTAGGGACTCTGACAAGTTATTAATCTTATTCTCTACTCTAAGTAAATGTTTAAAAATCCACCTGTAAGCCAGTTTGTAAATTTGAGACATCGTTTCAATACTGTGTTCATTTTATTTTGAAACAGATAGGATGCTTTCTATTAGGAGATATGCAGTTACCTCCTTCTTCCTTGTTTCGGGGTCGAACATTATGATTATTGGATTTGTCCTTTCCTAAGTCTCTCAAAATATTGAGATTCCTTAAAGCTAAAAACAGGGGAGAAAATTTTCTTTGAGGTAAATGAGTAGAAGTATTGTTTTTTTGAGAACATAACCTGTAGGCATTCTCCAGTTTCGGGCAATCCAATTTCATGAACACTAGAATGGGCCGTAGCGATGTTGTGGAGAAACTTAATGTCTCGAGGAGTTGTACGAAAGCATTTTGGAAATACCTGTATATATTGATATAATGTATTATAGTATTGAGGTAGTATATATATGACTAGTATGTGCTTCTATTTATTTTTATAGATATATTTATTTATCTATACTTATATATATAGATTTTTATGGTTTTATACCATATTACTATTATATATATAATTTATTATCTATACTATTATTATTAATTTTATATTATATATTATGGTTATATTATTTTATAATTACAGTAATCACGTATTTAATTTTTTTGTATACTCAAGCTGCTAATTTTTTGGTAATTTTTTTGTAGCTTCTTTTATATAATACATATATTTTCTTATATTTTCTTATTACAATCGTAATATTATTGACACCTTCATTTTGGATATTATATTTCTACTTATCATGTCTGATGTCATGCTCTCTAGCTGTAGCTGGAGAGAACGTGTCTGCAATATTGTGACTGATGGTTTTGTTCACCCGCTTATCCTTGGCACTCTCCTCGGTGTTTGTCTTCCTTATAAATTACATAGTATATATTATGTATTATATATTTATGATATGCAGTTAGTAACTTGGAAATCGAATCTCCGGAGCACAGATTTCCCCCCACCCCCCCGGCTCTAACCCTGTAGAGCGTAAAAGAAACTTGAAATCTGTACAGAATGTTTATATATTCTCATATCATCCTAACTGTGCTGGGGTTTAACCTACCCTTGTGTTAAAGAATACTACTATCACTTTTAATACGCATATACCCGGGGATGAACGATGGGTCTCCAATATTCACAAAATTGCCGATACCGATACTTGCACTACTCAAGAACTCTTCCCCGACTTACCACCGACTCCATAACCGATACCATTGGTATTCGTGGCATCACTATATTATTAAAATAGGGTATTCCTTAGCCTATAACTACTATAGGCATGGTTGTGTGTAGTTACATCTACGCATTTCTTTAGCTTTAAATTTCTAGTCATCGTGCATAATGAGCTAGATATATACATCTATCACTTTAACGTATATATATACTACATTACCTTATATAGCATTTTGGCTATAGCTACTTCATATTACACGTATAAATATATACCTCATCACCTAATATTATTCTCTGGGTTTGCCAAGATTCGCAATCCACCGCAAATTCCGTCTGTAAGGAACTTCGCAACATCTATATCATTTCTTATGATGGTCTGTTTTCACACATGCAAAATCCCATCCGGTGGTCGTTCCGCCTAGACTAGAACCAGAGAGATGGCATTTAGGCTCTCTTATATTAATATATAAACGGTCAATTGATTCAGGCAGGATACAAAGCACGTTTATTCATTATTGTATCTTATCATTATCATACTTTAACTTAATGTATTATATCTATCATTATTATTATTAATTATTATTATTATTATTAATTATTATTATTATTAATTATTATTAATATTATTATTATTATTATGATTAACCTTTATCTCCATAATTGCCTTAAATATTTTGGATAATTTCATTTTCAAGTTTCTATAAAATATTCCTCACTCCTTTTGTACATATACGTTTTTGAGATTTCCTTAAATATATTATTTTTTGTATTATATATAAATTTCACAATTAAGTAGTATTAAGAAGAACATCATTTACATGGGATCAGACTGAGAGCAATATTTAACCTGCACGTGGCGTTGAATATGGCTCTTGGGATGTGGGAAAGGATATGGATGTTATATCTTGTTGTTTTAAGCACGGATGGATTGTGGTTGGGAGTGCTTGTTGAGACGAGGTTGACCGGTCCTGTTGAAGCGCCACAGATTTAAGTGAATGGGACCGTGCATAACCGTGAATTGCCCTGGATGGAGAGAAATGTCGATTTGGCTATAATTTGGGAGTGGGCGGCGGCTCTTGTTGGCTGGGGGGCGAAGACAAGGTGCATGATAGAGTGTAAGCGGTTTTTGAGGGAGTATGTTGGTGGCCCACTTGGGGCCAAGGGGTGGCCAACCCACTATTGACGAGATGCGCATTTGGAGTTTGAGGGTCCCGAGCTCTACTGTGGATTTTTTCTAAACTGGCGAGCGATGGGTTCTCAGTTAAGGAGGTTATCTAAGTGGGCGGTAAAGGCCTAGGGCTTTCTTCTTCGACTTGAGTTATATTTTTTTGCTTCTACTATACTTCCTTCTGTTTCCCACGTGTGCCTGTTGTGTTTGTACCTTTCCCTTCGTCTTGGTGAAGTTTGATATATATACTATATAATATATATATATATTATGCTATATTATATTATATTAAGTGTTAGTTTTCGTTGATTATTTTTAGTTTATTATTTATATACTTTATTATAATATTTATATTTATTTTAGTATTATTATTTGAGTCTGAAGTATCTATTTATATATTATTCTGTGAGAGCTAAATATACGGTAGGCTTTCTCTATCATAGTATTATCGGTTATTCTATTTTTTCCAAATTTTGCTTATTTGTATTGAGGTGTGTTTATTTTATTTCAATAATATTAAAAAGGTTTGTGTATACCTACCTTCTCTAGATGACTTTAAATTATTATTAAGTTTTCAAAGATTGCCTTTCTGAGGAAAATCATACAAAACTCGACGTAAAATTATAAAACTGTTTATATTACTTGAATAGTTTTATTTCTCTCTGAAGATAAAAAGTACTCCATTTTTTTGCCCTATTGGTGAACTATTTGTAGGCACAGGTATGGTATACAGTCGCAGTTCGATCAATTCTTACAAGGAGTTTACCGAGCCACCTATTATTGGGGTCATAATACAATTTTTCTATTTATTCATTTCTTTTAAAATTTAAATTGCGACATTTAAAAACGCTTCTTCATTCCGACACTTGCGCACTTTGTTAAAAAAAAAGGTGAATTTCACAAGGTGTATTCAGGAAAACCCTTTATTTTCAAAAACTCCAGACTAAAAGTGGATACTTTTTTTCAGTTGTCAAAATCTTGTTCTGTCTAATTTGTTGGTGTAAAAATTTAATAATTCAATTAATTATACCTTGTTTGTTATAGATAGTGACCCCATTTAGGCTTTTTTTCACGTGCAGGTATTGTATTAAGCAGTTTGGTGGAGATCTATAGCTATTGGTCGAAACTTGGGAATTTCCTCTTTAGACCTGCGAATATATTGCGCAAATAGGTGTCTTAGAAGAAGCGGGGTTACAGTTAAAAGAAGATAAGGACGAAAGGAATCGCTTAAAGGGATACTTCTTCGTGCTGTTTCAAATATGGATGTGCTTGGCACCATGGGGCAAAGGTAAAGTTTATTTCTTGGCCATTAATCAGGGTTGCACATTATGTGGAGCGGGTAGATTTAACAAATATTACTAAAGCGTTTAGCAAGTAAAGAGATACCAAAATCGCCCACATTCTTCTTAACTAAAACTTACTCTCCAGAACTTGGGTTTATCAAATATTCGTCTCATCGTTTTTTTAAAGTATGTCCGTAGGAATTATTAAGGCAGGCAAGTCTTTAGCTTTCGCTTACGATTAGACTCGCGATTCACTTGAAGCAGTACGTTGAAAAAATTATTATAAGGGCATGAGCGAAGATAGGAAGCTGGTAGTATGTGGATACTCGTATTTTTATTGATTTTTAACAAACTATTCTGTTCTGACTTTCGACGTTTAACAATTGCAACTACTGAGATGTGCGATGTTCCCATATTTTACGTTAGAAAGTTTTTCTGACTTGTCTCGCTAATTTACTTTAACATTGCATCTTTCCTTTTTTTACGTTCTGTTTGGTTTTGTTCCTTCTTTTTCTTATTCTTTATAAGCAAGGGTGTTGACATAGAGTGATTGCAAAATAGCGGGCCATGCTACATAGCCACTAATAATTACTTTAAGTTCAACAGGGTCAAGTTGGATAAGAGTGGCAGATCGGTACATCAAAAGACAGAGATGGGCGATAATACTTATTGTCTTATGCTCGAAAGGCTTTTCTTATTCAACTAAAAGACCTATATGGTAGTCCTTTATTTGGGATCGGCTGGGCCGGTGTCTTAGCTGCGTCTTCCTGACTTTTGCGTCGCTTCCGAAGTCAGCTGGAAGCTCCGATACCATTATTATTTATTCTAGAGTACATTCCAACTATTTCTTTTATCACACAAAATAATGTGGATTTTTTCTCTCATTAGAGATGACCTCTGGTTATCTGCTTCAGTGTATAACCTACGTTTTATCAGAGAATGCAGCATTAACTACGGCTGAAATTGACATAAAACAGGTCCAGTGTAAAGATAGGAATAAGAAATCAATACCTCTAACTGTATCTACATACATAATATATTTTTCCATAGATAGCTGCCTATCGGTGGTTCTCTTCGAATTGAAGTTTCCAGCAGTCTACAGGCTATTATTTCCTCCTCTCAGAACCTGAAGATCTTGATTATATTTCTTAGAAGCCTTATGGTAATCCCGACTCTTTAATTTGAGATCCTAGGTACTTCCTCCAACCTCTGCCACAAAATGCAATAACACTCATCAAAACTCCACAGTAAAATCTGGCGTCGGACCTCCACCGTCGTAGTATAGAAAATTCAGCCCCCAGGGTACAAGAAACCCTTCCCCCGTCGTCGGTACTCTTTGTCAGCAATCTTCCACTCTAAGAAAGTATGATGGATCTCTAGGACTTTCTCGACCAAACAATGGCCGTAAACTGGTAGAATGGTCAATGTAAACTTGCACGATGTTCGGAAAAATTGTTACTCATTCTACCGGCTTATTTTAAAACACAGACCTTTTCTTCCAATATCCCTCCTTAATAAACTTGGGGCTCTCGAGAATAAAACTATCAAGTAGATCACTCCACTTATAGGTAGGGTGACAATTTTCCGTACTTTTGAAAACACACTACTACTACCGAACTTCTACAATCGACACACTGGATCAATATCACAAGAAGCTCTTATTAATAACTTTCTAAAATCTACATTTTACGGAGCAGGTTCTTTGGTCTCCCCAGTTCTCATCGGTTAAGCACAATAATATATTTAGAGCAAAGCAATTGCTGTTACTTAGCGCCTATTACAACGTCAAAGTTAAATATGTTGAAGGAGATAT
The DNA here is from genome assembly GCA_015478945.1 of Trachelipus rathkii. Taxonomy (NCBI): domain Eukaryota; kingdom Metazoa; phylum Arthropoda; class Malacostraca; order Isopoda; family Trachelipodidae; genus Trachelipus; species Trachelipus rathkii. The sequence goes on from JABUQX010057816.1 coordinate 35,482, forward strand.
TATGTCTTTGGCGGGCTCTGACTCCTTATCAAATTAATAAATCACCAATTGGGATTTCTATAGTGACCATCGCTATGGAGTTTCGGAAGATTTTTAATTGGATTTATTTTTAAGAACCAATTGTTTTGGATAAATTTAGGGTACATATACTCACCCTCAACGAGTAAATTATATTAATATAAATATATGTAGTAGGTGATATAGTTTCATTTATATGTTCTTATACTTTTATTCACCCTATAGTATGTGTGTGACCCTCATTATTTTATATATATATATTATCTTTATTATCAGCTTTTTTACTTATATTTTATATATACTATATACTTAAAATGTTCATGCATGCCTCGAGTAATCATAACATGATTTAATTTACTATGTATAGTATAAGTACTTATATAGTTCATACATTTACTAATTAAATCACCTGGGGTGAGGAGTCATTTTATTGGTTATCTCTCACCTCACGTAGCTTTTGAAACAGGGTCTAGGTTACTAGGTACTAATATAGGTCATATCCCGTATATATAATATCTCTCATTTTTAACCTCGGATTAATATTCTATACTACCTATATTTGTGATTAACTAAAATCTTATTGTGGTGGCGGCTTTGACACTGAGTATATAAGATATTACTAGCTCTGTTGAGGCAGCTCATTAGTTTTCTAATGGTGAATTGTAATTAATCTTTTTAAACTATTTTGGCATCAAACAGCGAAGAATATATATTTTTCCGCTGGTGTGGAAACAAGAAAGAAAGGAGTAGGAGAAGGCACAAAAAATTCACAACATCATACTTTCTGACAATAGAAATTCTACATCACCTTTTAAAGTTCATTTTCCGTTGTCAAACGAGAGGAAGTACATAAGTTCTGAAACATTCTAGGCAAGGAAGACGGATGTGAGTTTATTTTCTTTTTTGTCTGCCTAGTTCTACTTAACACAATTTCTTTATTTTCTTCTTACCCGCTCTTTGGGTATAAAATTCACATTTGTGAGGGTGAAGGGTGGAATAGAGAGAGTGTCATTTTAACTATTAACTAATCAAATCTTTATCAATACTTCATAAGAAAAATTTGTGCAACAGTTAGAAGTGAGTAATTGTCATAACTTATCTCGCTGTAGGCCGGCGAGCCTTGCGGAGCGGCAGCCGGAGTCCGGAGCTCGGAGGCTTCCGAGCCGGATTTGTGCTCGGGAGCTCTGTTCCACGCACCGGATGCCTCCGGGTATATCAAGCTTCCTAGCCTCGACTGACAGAGTCAGACGCTCGTGCACGTTCGAGCAGTGTATTCTAGAAATGCAAACTATCAGTATACGAGGGTCATACTTCCTCTCTGAAAAATTATAGGCCTATGTAAAATTGCTCGAAAAATCTAGCCCTAGATGGTAAAAATTTGGCAAGAAATCTTGGCTTACCGCATGACGACACAAGGGACAAGACCAAGAACACTTCCAACATGACGATGTTTACTTCCATTTTCAACTTGTATGATAATATTAGCCACAGGAACTTTTTCGAAACCATTAAACCTGGCATCTCACTCGTGTATATAAAAAATACTTCGAATATAATGCACTGTTCAAGATAATCCTGTAACAGCAGATAATGCCAAATTTAAGTCAGTCAATATGTTTTACAGATAAACCAATTGTATTAATATAATATATCATATACTATATATATTCTATATCTTTTATATATATATATAAGTATATATATATTCTATATTGAGCATTTTCTATAATCTAAAAAATATATATCTCTATTATATATATTTTATCTTATTTACTATATCTATTTATATATCTATTATAATATATATATATATATATATAATATATATAATATATAATATATATTATTATATATTAATATTCTATATTATTATATATTATTATTAATAATATATTAATTAAATATTATATATATATATATATATATATTATATATATATTATCTATCTTAATACTATATATATAGCCTATTTTACATCACATTTTCTCATGGACCAATTAGTCATGATTCGGTTATTAAATTTACTACTTCTCTATACTTTTTCTCCTTTGAATTTTCCACTTTCCTTTGCATTATGGCTATCGCCCTAGTACCTCTATTACATTATATATATCTATATTACTATTATACCTTATATATATATATATTATATACTATATATACTATATATATATACTATATATATAGCTTATATATATATATATATATATATATATATTATATATAATATATATATATATATATATATATATATATATATATATATATTATATATATATAATATAAATATATATATATATATATATATATATTATATATATCCCTACCTACTCAAATATTTTTATACTATGACTATATTCCTCATACTATAGCTAATTAAATAATACATTATATATATTCTCATTTAAAAATAATAAATTAATCTTATCTTATACTATATAATATATATAATATTTATTACTATCCTCCTCTACATTACATCATTAACTCCTACTTACATCAATCTATCCATCATTACCATACTTATAATCTATCTACTATCTAATTGCTTCCTTATCGTTGAGGTCGAGGAGTAGATTCGGAGATATCCTCCTTGAACATTCCGATCACCACTTTCGCGCTTAGTAATATTGACAGGGATACTGAAAACAAATCACTTTTCCTCACTTTTTTGTGCGCACTTAATATCCAGAAAAGATAACATAGACTAAATAAATATTGACATAACTACTATACTACTACACTCCTATTATATACCTTATCATCCTCATATTCTATTACTCTAATATTCTATATACTACTACTCTACTCTTACTCATATCTATATTAATTATAATATCATCTACTTCTTCATTATATCCCTCTCTTTATATTTATCCCCTCATCCCTCCTAATTCCTATAATAACTAATTTATACCTTATCAATATTACTATCCTCTACTAATCTATAACTCTAATCTATATAATATATAATATATATATAATAATTAATAAATATAATATATATCTAATATACAATAATAATAAGGTTCATATAATTATATAATCTATAATAACGTAATAATGGTAATAATGAGTCAAATACTTTGCCTTTATCTTCAAATGTTGGACCTTTGCCAACGTTTGCGAATTAAGGCAATGCTTCTTAAGACTAATCATCCTGTGTTTTCTTGTTTAATATCAATTGTCATTGTCTACGTTTTAAACATAATATATATATAAACCCATACGGTCTCTATTGAAAGTAAATTTTCTGCATTCAACATCAAAAAAAGGTATTATAATATATTTTGACAGTTTGATTATTACTAATAATATTTCATATACATACAAATAATGAAGAGGATGACTCATAACAGCAGGATACAAAAATTCCTATAGTCTCGTCATTAATCGAAAGGTATTACGAAACCTCATACCATTTTCATACTTTCAATTAAGTGTCTACTGACAAGGAGTCGATAATAGATATATGCAATCCATATATTGAATAGGCGAGAGTCTTTGAAAAAAATAATAATGACAAAAAAGAACAAAACAAACAAAAAAGTAGTAGAAGACTATCAAAATCACACTCGCATAACATGCGAAATAAAAATACATGTCTTCCAATGGTGTACTAGCAATATACAAACAGTATCTCGTAAAAATACTTGACAATTGAAAACGGTTAAAGTTAAGGTTCATTAAAATTTAAAATTCTCTCTCTCTGGCATTTACCTCTTTTCTCTTTAGCTAAAACCCCCACCCCTACGGTTCCTAAATTACTAGTCTACCTCAACATCCCTTTTGCAAAATGTGTCCCGGGAGATTCCATCTCTTCCTTAATATTTGTACCTTCATAAACTCCTCCTGATTTTCTCCCAACTCCAACCTCATCTTGTTGCTTTTAACCTTTATAATTTTCTTCCCCTTTTATTCCATCGGTTTTCATTTCTTTCGCTCATATCACAAGATAACCTTTACCCACGTTCAGTGAATCTTCCAAGTTGTTATAACTTTCTACATGGTGCAGATCCTGCAAGGCCTGCCTATGTCTGGACCAAACAGGCACTCCTCAATTACAACCCAAGACACCTCTTCATACATCTCTTGGCACTTATCCTTCTTTCCGCCATGCCGGACCTCCTTCCTAGCCTTGCCGCTGAGGACATCTCCTCCTCTCTATCTAATGATCCCAACTTATCCTCCAAACTTAGGTCACCCTCTTCGTTTGTGTGTAAGGTTTGTCGCTGTACATTATATTCTTAGTTCAGGTTATGCCATGTTAGCTTTATTAATGTGAATACGTTGTTAGGTTAGCATATATTAGTTATTCAGTATATAAAAAACTTATTTTATGCTATGATCATCCAAAATGATACTCGAAATTTGACCTGAGTCAATAGATCAATAGATCAATAGATCAGTTGATCAATAGATCAATAAATTAATAGATCATGAATGGGTGGGTGAGGTGGGGTGGGTGTTTTTGATTAACTGATTTATTTGCTTAAGGGTCAGTTAAAAAACGCTTAATGTTTTACCGCTCTACGACTATCATGGGATAGACCCATATATATTGAGCATTGGTTTTAAACAAATTTAACAAAAAATAAATAAAAGTTTTAAAAAATATATAGAATCTATAAATAAATAAAATTAAAAATAAATAAACTTTGAAAAATAAATAATTTTATAAAAAAATAAAATTAAAATAATTAAGATAATATAAATAACTTATTAACTATCATCAAAATATTAATATAAAGAAGAATAATAAAGGAATATCTAAAAGTAATATACATAATGTATAAGATAATGTTTATTATTATTATTAATGTGAAAAGTACTATTATATTTCTTCCAACGTGAACAAAGATGCATAAGTTTATAGAAATAACAGTCATGTGATGTAAGTTATGGGTTTGATGTTTGTCCTGTG
>JABUQX010057817.1:7500-12500 GCA_015478945.1 Trachelipus rathkii
TATTATTATTGTTAATATTTATCTATAGATTATGGCACAAACTCAATTCTGCTCACGAGTTTAAAGATATTGAGTATAAAAGTAAATCGTTACTCTTAAATCGTTGCACCTCTTTGGGATATTCGAATGACTGATCATAACTATAGAAGGAGAGTAACTACACCCCTTATTATAGAATTTTATTTTATTACGATTATATATATTTAGATCAATCCTTAATACCAGCTGCTAACCTAACTAACATAATTAATTATATATTATATTTATATTAATATATATATTTATATTATATAATATATATATATTATATATATATCTATATATATATATATATTATATTCATAATATAATATTATATTATGAAGATATATTTAATAATATATATATAATATATATATATTATATATTAATATATAATTAATTAATATATATATATATATATAATTATAGGTAGCTACAGGAGGAGGACTGGGTGAGGTAATTGAGGTGAATGTGTTTTAATTTCGAGCAACAATGATTGTGCTATCGAACTTTTTACACTATTTATACTTACTTTACTCACATTACTAGATATGTTACTAGCACTGTCTTGTGGTTTAATCCTTGGTTCATATTTATTCATGTATTTTGAAATGTCACCTTTTAAATCATAATATGGCTTTAATTTAATTATCAGAGATCCTCTGATTGAACTTCCGTACAATCTGGAACAGTAGCACAAGAACTCAGTCACCAATGCTTTATATGTTTAGCAACATATAAACCATTATGTGACATAACATATTTAACATTTGATAATTGATACCACATGAATATCAACATACTTCTAAGTTATAAAGTTGAAAAACTTTTGATAAAAATAAATAACGTTGTAGTTATCGGACTCAAAGAAAAAGTATTAAAGGTTAAAACGATATAATAAATTTCTTGTTTCTTTAATTCTTTAGAACTGTTAACGTCTCTTTAAAAAGATATTTATTATATAATAATATTAATCAATGAGTAAAATACGAACGATGTCCAATAACTACACGCTTGGAATATAAAAATATTTAGAACCGAGTACTAAAAAAGTTATGATTATAAAGATCCTGACGTAAACGACTCACTTCCGGTCGCTGGATTTTCTGTCAAAATATGTTACCGGCACGAAATAAGTTACCTATTATATCTCGGGAGATGATCGCAGAAATACATTTTTCGTTCACCAAATTCATGTTATTTATTGTGATAGTATATTTATGACAGAGTAGTTGATGAACTCGAGACCCAAAGATATTACGGGACTGAGAAGTTTGACTCATATAAAAGAGTGTATGAGAGTTTCACTCTAGGCAGGAGCATACCTATAATATTAATTATTATGATCATGCTTTTCATACCTTAAAAAACTGGATTACTGTGGAAGATTTTAAAAATAAAAATTAAATTACGTCGCTTAGGTCGGGCCTCTACGCACGTAGGACATACATGTGGGGCATTCTTTCTTCCCCTCACTATAAGAAAAAGAAGCCCTAACGTTATTATTTTTAAGTGTTTATTTTATGTTTTGGGATGTCTGTTTTTAAGAAATATTGTTACTTGAAATTATGTCTGTCTATATAGCAAGAGGGGTAAGTTTGTTCTGTATTAAATAGGCATAAGAGAAATGACTTATGAGTTATTTTTTTTAAGGGAGTCTTTAGGTATTTGTCAATAAATTAAAATGATATTGAGTTACTAATAAGGGTGATAATAGAGGTGAATTGTCGAGATATCAGAAATATACACGTATTATTTACAATATAATAATATAGAACGGCCATATAAGGGATATAGGGGAATTTTCGAATTTTATGTTGTCGTTTATAAGCAAAACACACTTGGGAGAGAGGATACTGAACACTAATATCTTATCTTATTATCTTACCAAATAAGGCTTGGACGAGGTAATTTCAGTTCTTCGATTGCCAATTAAGATTATCGCTCTATTACTTGCTCACTTATACATCTCTTCTCTTCTTTCTCTAACTTCTCAATTCCTCTTCTGTTTCTCTCTATATCTCTATACTTTACTACCATATAATGTTTCATGGGTTTAGAATAATAAACACGATAAATATAATTTTTTATTAATCAAATATAGTTATTACTTACGCATTAATAGGAACCAACTTTTCATTCATTAAGTCTTCTTTCACGTCTTCTTTAACTATGAAGTTCTTCTAGTTGGGGCCGTTTCTTTTGTAGGCGAAAAATTATGACATCACGTTGATTCGCTTTGCTTAATAAGCAAAAATAATTTAAATTAAAAAAATATTTGAGTTAAATTATTTTTTTGGCTTAATCGACAAATAAATATGACAAATAAATAGAATTTAAAAATTATTTTGATTTACTGTAAAAAACGTATTTAAAAAATGATATATATTATATTATATATTATATAATAAATAAATAAAATATATATATATATATATATATATATATATATATTATATATATATATATATATATATATAATATATATATATATATATATAATATATATATATATTATATATATATATATTTATTATATATATATATATATATATATATAATATATTAATATATATATTTTATAATATATAATATATATATATTATATATATATATATATATATATATATATATATAGTATATATTATTATATATATATATATATATATATATAATCATATATATATATATATTATATATATAATTAGTATATTATATTGGTCAGCATCCGCGAAAAGGCCAGGATGTAACTAAAACTATAACAGCTACAGGAAAAAAATAATATCATAATTAACATCAGGAGACATTTTTACCAGCAGAAATTAAAAAAAAATAAAAAAAATAACGCTTTTTAAAAAATTAAATTGTTAAAATTGATGAAAAATTTAACAGTTTTTTTTGAAAATCGAAGATGCGGTTTACTCCCGAGTGAGACGGAAAGTTGCCAAATGTTGAATTTTATTTTTTTCTTTTTTCACTTAAACTTTATTTTGAGGTAAAACAAGAAAGATATGAGAGAGTCGGGGTTCTCGGCCTACCGGGGGACGACGGGGGACTTCGTCCCCCTCTGTCCTCGTCGGCTCGACCCCCTAAGAAGGATATAAAAAGAAAAAATATATTTTTCTGCCATTATTTATAAAGCGACATTTGGCAACTTTTCTCTCGAGACTGCAGCTTCCAAGGTCTTTCAAGTCAATCAGAGCCTGCACTTTTTACAAATATTAATATGGAGTTATTAATAAATATTAGAATAAATTAATTTTTTTTTTTAATTTCTGGGGTAAAATGTTTCCTGATTAATAAAATGATATTTATTTTCGTGTATATGTTATAGTTTTCTAGCTACATGCCTGAACTTTTCGGGATCTGGCCTATATATATATATATATATATATACTATAATATATATTATATATAATATATATCTAATATATATTTATATATATATATATATATATATATATTATATAATAATCTTATATTATATATATTATATATATATAATTATATATTATATATATATATATATATATATATAGTTATTATATATATATATATATATATATATATATATATATATATATATTATCATATATTATATATATATATATATAAAGTACAGTCTTTAAAAACTAACGTAAAAAAATCTAAAGATACCCTCTCGCGCTTCGATCGGGCACGAAAGTTAACGTTACGTTTACTCTCTCTGGAGAATGGTGCAAAATAATACATTTTCCGTTCCTTAAGCGAGTTTTTTTCGAGGGAAGCCAAAAAAAATACTTATGGAATATAAGTCTAAAAAAAATTGATATTTAGGTATTGACATATTGTATAATTTTTTTTCCTTTGTACTTAAATTTTCTTAGCGCTCCACACTATTATCTCCACGCTATTAACCTCGCGTTCATTCCGCAAACCATATCTTAACTTCTTAACCTTCAAGCATTTTCTCGTCCACATTTTCTGTGCCTAGAAATTCTTCGACTTTTTTATCACTTTCTTCCTAAGAATCATCAAAGAGCGTATCTTCCAATTTAGGAGCTCGTCTTAAATATTAATCAGTGGATCTACCAATGGGCAAAAGTAGGGTTAAATTTTTACGCGTTTTTTTTAGGGTGGGTCCGTTTTTTCCCCCTTATTAAAGAACGGCGCTTCATTATTTTTCTCTCCCCCTTATATATCTTCCCCTTCTTTCCCCCTTAGTGTAATTCGCCTATAGTATAATGTTAACATATATAGGTATTATTATGTTATTTTATATTTTTATTATAAAAGAACAGAAATAGAGTTTTTTACTATTTTTAAATATATAGATATAATTCTTATATAATTTTCAGTTCAATAAATTATTGTGAAAAGTATGTTGTTAACATATAAGGTATTAATATCTATTTGTATCTGTTCATGGTCTCGGGGGTTATTCTTACGATGCTTTCTGAATCCTAAATTATTGGGGCTTAACATTTGTACAATTTATTTAAAATTTTTAAAATCTATGGGTAGCGAATAAAAAACGAATATTTGGTTAAATCTGGCTCTCGTAGTAATAGGAAGAAATGGGAAGGGTTTGGTGAGAGGCGTACGCTGCAGACCTCAGATATACAATATTTAAGGTGTTCATAATAATTTAAGAATAAAAATAATTTTTTTAAGTTTCATCGATGAAATGCTTGCTGAAATCAAAAATGTTAGTTATCTATGTTTCCTGTAGCTGTTATAGGTTTTTTAGTTACATGCATGATGCTCTCGGGAGGCTGGCATTATATGATATATAAATAATATATATATATATATATATATAATAATATATATTATATATATATATATATAGGTATTATATATATAGTATATAGTATATAGTAGTATAATGATATATATATACTATATATATATATGCGATATACCAAAGGTGGGGCACCGTTAATGAAGAAAGTTAAGCGTCGTTAAATGTGTTAATCGTATTAACGAAAACAATATTA
>JABUQX010057817.1:27500-37252 GCA_015478945.1 Trachelipus rathkii
AAGTCAATTTTTATTTTAGTATAAATGTTTTTGTTCAGATAAAAATTAAGCAAAAAAAAAAAAATTTTTATTTAAAGCATTATTGGCAGACAGTGCAAACTATAATAATCATTGACATATAAGAATTTTTTAGCAATCAAATATATTTACAAAGTTTATTAAAAAAACATATTTAAAAACATAATAATAGAAAATAAATACGTATACACACATAGAATTAGACACTGATAGTTGTAAAGGAAAACATAAGGTCTTAACATATTGAACATTATTATATTTTAAAAAAGATGTTACATAATGATTACTATTCATAAAATCTAAATGCAGAGAGTCTAGGAAATATACAACATTATTTTTATTCTTATACACTGCTATCCAATGTCCATTGCTCGATACATCCCGAGGAGAAGTGTTGAAGATAAGACCAGAGTCGGTATCCAATTTCGCAGAGCTAAGTTCATTACAGGCGAATACACCTAAAAATCTTCTTTCGTTTCTAAAGGCATTTAATATTTCTTCTTCATTCATCTTTAATAATTCAAGATTATATTTCGTACTCTGTCAATCTCGATGATTTGAGGATGTTCCAAATACACCAGAACTGAGATTGAGGATGTCAAACTTTGTCCAAATTTTAGACTCAATCCTAATGTTCCTTTTCTTAGGATATTGAGATGATAAGCATTACAAGCTGAAAGATCAGCTGTGAGATCGTATGCATATAAATTACTGTTTTCAGCATAAGTCTTGAGATCAACACCTGTACCGTTATCGCTGCAAGACAGTATTGGCAAATAAATCGTAAAAAGGACGCGAACATTGAGAATGTGAGTCTTCATATATCATCTCATAATCACGACCGTATGGTTGACCATTCACATGCAAACTGATACCCCTAAGGCCGAAATGGGTAAATTTAAAGGCGGACTTTCCATAGTTTCCAGAATAAGCATCATGTTCTACAATTCCTATTATTACCTTCTGAGGTAAGCTACCATTAACAGTGTTAGGTATATTAATACTCGACAACCCTGAGTAAAGTTAAAAATTTTAGTCTCAATTCTCTTGATTGGATATTTTGCTGTATCGGTTAAAAGAGATTTCTCTATTTCCATATGTTTAATGGGAGATAATTTCACTTTACGTACATATAGATAAGCATCCAATTTAAAGATAGGCTTTGGAGCCGCAGTTGTGGCTAAAAGTGCACTTTTAACATTAAGAGCAAATTCAGGTGTAGATCTAGTTAACCTGATGCGGGTGTCCACTGATGATAGAATAAGTCTTTCCTGAGAGAATATATCACCGTTTACACGTCCATAATATTCATACGTGTTATTTTTAGCCTTAGCAGCGTCGGTTCTATGTTTCTCTACATCTTTTAAATTATAGTAACCACATGATTGCAGGCAGATGAGACTCTTTCGCATCTTGAGAATAATTTAGTAAAGTTTCAATATAACTTCGATATGGGTAACTTGCAGCTGATGCTCCTAGAGAAGTTTCATTTAAAAACACCTCAAGTTGATTAAAACACGTGTACAGGAAATTTGTCTCGGAGTACACTACGTGATCGGTTCCTGTGAGATCTGATCCATCTTCGTTTACTAATTTCACTTTCAAATATAAAAACACATTCGAAGGGTCAAGATATTGGTCAGAAGTGCCTGGGATGTTGAATTCGAGAGGTACATCGGTATTTGTGATTGCGTGAACGGGATTAATACTAATAAAATTGGACTCACTCACGCTGATCTGTGTAGGGTTCACTGAGAAGAGATCCAATTCACTCTTACAACAGTCTGGGCTGGAGGGATGGAGGAAATGCATCTTGCTGGTGCAGTCGTCTGACGTATAATGAAGAGAGATTTGTTTAAACATTCCTTATATAACGAAAGTAGTTACAGGTTTGTCTTTATTTATATAAAAAGTTAGCCACTTATCATCATGTATTAGAGAGCAAACACACAAAACCCTGTTTTCTTTAGATGGTTCCTTTTCCTATTCCGTCTTTTAACAGGTTTTTTACGTGACCTACACCTGTCCAGTCATCTTACGGTCGTAGTGTCGTTTAACAAATCATCTACATTGTCATCTGAAAACATCGGCTAGGCGCGTTTTATCAGCATACGAAGGTCGACACCCCGCCAATAATATCCTGGATTGGTGTTTATTCTCTGCTGTTCCTGGCTGCTTTTTTTTTAGCGAGGTATTTTACCTCTCTTGATAAACTTTATTTTGGGTATTAGCTTCTTTTATTCGGAAAAATACGAAGCAAAAAATCCTCCTAAACCATATCCCCTCTGCATTCTTGATACCCTGAAGACTCCTTTCTCTTTCATTATTATTATTTATTTACCTGGAGTTCTTTCTTATGTGTACTTTACACACTGCTGTACCAATTGTGAATGGGTACGGTTTGCCTTCGACGTCTCTTATATAAACGCGAACTGAACTCAGTTGGGTCTTACTCATAGGTAAGTAGTGAACATTAGGAAACCTTATAACGCTTTTACCTTTAGGAAAATGAACTACTCTTAACAAAGAGGCTTTAGTATTCCCCACGTACTGATGATCTATAATATCTGTATAAACATAGGCCATACCTGGATCTTGAAACATCTTAGTAGGCAAGCATACAAAATGTAATGAATTCTTGGTGTCATTTTTTGAGACATACTCTTCCATCGTTGGTATATAACGCATTAGATCCTTTAGAGATGGTTTGATATTATTTCCCGATATTTTGTATACATGTGAGTAACAACAATTACGAAACCAACCTGAGGCTCGGAAAATAAATAAACTTATATCTTTCAGGTTCACATGCTCATGAGATTTTAATGTGATTAACACGTTATCTTCGTTAACGGATTTATTAACAAGAAACATTAAATCTGTACATATTTGACTTTCTTCAAATTTTTTGTTTAAGTCTATGAACACATCCGTAACCGATTTATAGTGACCGTGCTCTAATAAATAATTTTCAACGAAATATTCATTGGTGCCTCGTTTGATGGTTGCAATATTAGGTTTACTTTTTAATACATTTTTAACATTATCAACATTTCTAAGTATCGTAAACGCCAAATATGAAAGAGGCATATTCTCTATATCGCCGTCGAGAATTATTTCACTTAATCCTGCTTCATATATTTCTCGATCAAAAGTTATAGGGTTCAATAATTGGGTTGTATAGTCCGATATTTTATTTTCAGGATACAGATCCATAGAAGCCGATGAAGGCAGCGTTAAATAGAAATGATCTTCACTCTCCATGTTCACAAAGTAAAGCTGATCAATGTTTCTTAATTCAAAAACTAGCATTTATATATAACTATTAAACTTCGCGGGGTAACTACCCATTTGATAAGATACTGTTTATTTTTACCTTTTCCTTTATATCCAATATTTTTCTATTTTATACTCGTGACTCTTAGGATTAAAGCGTATTTTCTGTATTTCTTTTTTATAGACGCCTTCCTTTTATTTTGTTCCCATCTAAATCTTCAGATAGTATAATTTTAAACCGTCTCTTGGAATTCTCTGATTGTAAATTAACTTTAAAAACTTCTCTTGACCATCCCGCCTCATACCCTTTTCTGAAATTTTCATCTGACCTAGACACTCTCACGTAATCTCCTAATTTAATGCCTGTGTTATCTTTTATTTTTCGTACAGGATGACTAGGAACTGAGGGTTTTGTCTTTACCATCTCTAGAGGGGTCTTCTTAAGTGTTCTATGATAAGACCTATTATAAGAATAAGCCAAGTCTTGCAGTATATCTATATATTTAAATGTATTCATCTTCGTGAAATACCTATGCATTCTTTCTTTTATAGTTCTTTGTACTCTTTCCACAATTGCCGCTTTATTAACTGAAAATGTGTTGTAGTACCCTATATCATACTCTGTAACTATTTCTTGAAACTCTTTACCTAAAAATTCTTGACCTTTATCTGACCACATCAATTGAGGATATCTGTTATCCTTATTTATAATTTCTCTCACAGCTTCAGCAACAGTTTTTGACTTTTTATCTTTTAAAGCCTTTAACCATAAATACCTGGAATATACATCTATCACAAAAAGAATGTATTGATACCCTTCATTGTAAGATTTATATTTTATCATCTCTGTCAAATCTAACTGCCAGACGTTATCTAAATGACGGGCTATGGTTTTCCGTGTAGGAAATTTTTTCCGAATAGGTTTATGTAGAGTAAAAGCATCCTCCCCTTGTAAATAATTTTTCAGTTCTTTTTTATTAATGTGAGGAAACTTTGACGCAAATCTTGAAAAGCCTCCATAACTGTAAGGCTGTTTCACATCAAAGTAATATTTATCGACCGCCTCCTTAGCCTCCATGACTCACAATGACATTAACAATAAAAATTATATTCATTTATACTGAAAGGTGATATAAAAACCAAATGTATATGAAATATTTTATTTTAACTACAAAATAATATTAACTATTTTTAATTACAAGTCTAAAAACATAACAGATGTATACAGAAAGATAACATAACTTATATATACATTATTTTAAATTACAAACAATACAATCATATAAAAAAAGCCCAATAAATAATTAGGAACTAATCCATTTTGAAGCAATGGATGTTTTTTTTCTTATTCTACCTGCACTTGAGCGTAATGTGTTTCTACTTAACAACTTAAATCTGTCCGACGCATAAGAAGTACCAGAAGGACTCGCATCTGGTCTAGGAGACATTGGAATATTATCCAGATCCGCTAAGATTAGCGGATCTGGATAATATTCCAATGTCTCCTAGACCAGATGCGAGTCCTTCTGGTACTTCTTATGCGTCGGACAGATTTAAGTTGTTAAGTAGAAACACATTACGCTCAAGTGCAGGTAGAATAAGAAAAAAAACATCCATTGCTTCAAAATGGATTAGTTCCTAATTATTTATTGGGCTTTTTTTATATGATTGTATTGTTTGTAATTTAAAATAATGTATATACAAGTTATGATATCTTTCTGTATACATCTGCTATGTTTTTAGACTTGTAATTAAAAATAGTTAATATTATTTTGTAGTTAAAATAAAATATTTCATATACATTTGGTTTTTATATCACCTTTCAGTATAAATGAATATAATTTTTATTGTTAATGTCATTGTGAGTCATGGAGGCTAAGGAGGCGGTCGATAAATATTACTTTGATGTGAAACAGCCTTACAGTTATGGAGGTTTTTCAAGGTTCGCTTCAAAGTTTCCTCACATTAATAAAAAAGAACTGAAAAATTATTTACAAGGGGAGGATGCTTTTACTCTACATAAACCTATACGAAAAAAATTTCCTACACGGAAAACCATAGCCCGTCATTTAGATAACGTCTGGCAGTTAGATTTGACAGAGATGATAAAATATAAATCTTACAATGAAGGGTATCAATACATTCTTTTTGTGATAGATGTATATTCCAGGTATTTATGGTTAAAGGCTTTAAAAGATAAAAAGTCAAAAACTGTTGCTGAAGCTGTGAGAGAAATTATAAATAAGGATAACAGATATCCTCAAATGATGTGGACAGATAAAGGTCAAGAATTTTTAGGTAAGGAGTTTCAAGAAATAGTTACAGAGTATGATATAGGGTACTACAACACATTTTCAGTTAATAAAGCTGCAATTGTGGAAAGAGTACAAAGAACTATAAAAGAAAGAATGCATAGGTATTTCACGAAGATGAATACATTTAAATATATAGATATACTGCAAGACTTGGCTTATTCTTATAATAGGTCTTATCATAGAACACTTAAGAAGACCCCTCTAGAGATGGTGAAGACAAAACCCTCAGTTCCGAGTCATCCTGTACGAAAAATAAAAGATAACACAGGCATTAAATTAGGAGATTACGTGAGAGTGTCTAGGTCAGATGAAAATTTCAGAAAAGGTTATGAGGCTGGATGGTCAAGAGAAGTTTTTAAAGTAGATACAATCAGAGAATTCCCAAGAGACGGGTTAAAATTATACTATCTTGAAGATTTAGATGGCGAACAAATAAAAGGAGGGTTCTATAAACAAGAAATACAGAAAATACGCTTTAATCCTAAGAGTCACGAGTATAAAATAGAAAAAATATTAGGATCTAAAGGAAAAGGTAAAAATAAACAGTATCTTGTCAAATGGGTAGGTTACCCAGCGAAGTTTAATAGTTATATAAATGCTAGTGAAATTAAGAAACATTGATCAGTTTACTTTGTGAACATGGAGAGTGAAGATCATTTCTATTTAACGCTGCCTTCATCGGCTTCTATGGATCTGTATCCTGAAAATAAAATATCGGACTATACAACCCAATTATTGAACCCTATAACTTTTGATCGAGAAATATATGAAGCAGGATTAAGTGAAATAATTCTCGACGGCGATATAGAGAATATGCCTCTTTCATATTTGGCGTTTACGATACTTAGAAATGTTGATAATGTTAAAAATGTATTAAAAAGTAAACCTAATATTGCAACCATCAAACGAGGCACCAATGAATATTTCGTTGAAAATTATTTATTAGAGCACGGTCACTATAAATCGGTTACGGATGTGTTCATAGACTTAAACAAAAAATTTGAAGAAAGTCAAATATGTACAGATTTAGTGTTTCTTGTTAATAAATCCGTTAACGAAGATAACGTGTTAATCACATTAAAATCTCATGAGCATGTGAACCTGAAAGATATAAGTTTATTTATTTTCCGAGCCTCAGGTTGGTTTCGTAATTGTTGTTACTCACATGTATACAAAATATCGGGAAATAATATCAAACCATCTCTAAAGGATCTAATGCGTTATATACCAACGATGGAAGAGTATGTCTCAAAAAATGACACCAAGAATTCATTACATTTTGTATGCTTGCCTACTAAGATGTTTCAAGATCCAGGTATGGCCTATGTTTATACAGATATTGTAGACCATCAGTATGTAGGGAATACTAAAGCCTCTTTGTTAAGAGTAGTTCATTTTCCTAAAGGTCGTAAAGTTATAAGTTTTCCTAATGTTCACTACTTACCTATGAGTAAGACCCAACTGAGTTCAGTTCGCGTTTATATAAGAGACGTCGAAGGCAAACCGTACCCATTCACAACTGGTACAGCAGTGTGTAAAGTACACATAAGAAAGAAGCTCCGGTAAATAATAATAATGGAAAGAGAAAGAGTCTTCAGGGGTTCAAGAATGCAGAGGGGATATGGTTTAGGAGGATTTTTTGCTTCGTTATTTCGTAGAGCTATTCCCCTGTTTAAATCAGGAGGTAAATACCTCGCTAAAAAAGCAGCCAGAACGGGAATAAACACAATCCAGGATATTATGGGGGGTGTCGACCCTCGTAGTGCTGTAAAACGTCGACTAGCCGATGTTTCAGATGAAATGTTAGATGATGTTAAACGAAAACTACGACGTAAGATGACTGGTCAAGGTGTAGGTCACCGTAAAAAACCTGTAAAGAGGAATAGGAAAGGACCATTAAAGAAAAAGTGTTTTGATGTGTTTGCTCTCTAATAATGATGATAAGTGGTAACTTTTTTATATAAATAATGACAACCTGTAACTATTTCGTATATAAGGAATGTTTAAACAAATCTCTCTTCATTATACGTCAGACGACTGCACCAGCAAGATGCATTTCCTCCATCCCTCCAGCCCTGACTGTTGTAAGAGTGAATTGGATCTCTTCTCAGTGAACCCTACACAGATCAGCGTGAGTGAGTCCAATTTTATTAGTATTAATCCCGTTCACGCAATCACAAATACCGATGTACCTCTCGAATTCAACATCCCCGGCACTTCTGACCAATATCTTGATCCTTCGAATGTGTTTTTATATTTGAAAGTGAAATTAGTAAACGAAGATGGATCAGATCTCACAGGAACCGATCACGTAGTGTACTCCGAGACAAATTTCCTGTACACGTGTTTTAATCAACTTGAGGTGTTTTTAAATGAAACATCTCTAGGAGCATCAGCGGCAAGTTACCCTTATCGAAGTTATATTGAAACTTTACTAAATTATTCTCAAGATGCGAAAGAGTCTCACCTGCAATCATGTGGTTACTATAATTTAAAAGATGTAGAGAAACATAGAACCGACGCTGCTAAGGCTAAAAATAACACGTATGAATATTATGGACGTGTAAACGGTGATATATTCTCTCAGGAAAGACTTATTCTATCATCAGTGGACACCCGCATCAGGTTAACTAGATCTACACCTGAATTTGCTCTTAATGTTAAAAGTGCACTTTTAGCCACAACTGCGGCTCCAAAGCCTATCTTTAAATTACTGGATGCTTATCTATATGTACGTAAAGTGAAATTATCTCCCATTAAACATATGGAAATAGAGAAATCTCTTTTAACCGATACAGCAAAATATCCAATCAAGAGAATTGAGACTAAAATTTTTAACTTTACCCAAGGATTATCGAGTATTAATATACCTAACATTGTTAATGGTAGCTTACCTCAGAAGGTAATAATAGGAATTGTAGAACATGATGCTTATTCTGGAAACTATGGAAAGTCCGCCTTTAAATTTACCCATTTCGGTCTTAGGGGTATCAGTTTGCATGTGAATGGTCAACCATACGGTCGTGATTATGAGATGATATATGAAGACTCACATTCTCAATGTTCGCGTCCTTTTTACGATTTATTTGCCAATACTGTGTCTTGCAGCGATAACGGTACAGGTGTTGATCTCCAGACTTATGCTGAAAACAGTAATTTATATGCATACGATCTCACAGCTGATCTTTCAGCTTGTAATGCTTATCATCTCAATATCCTAAGAAAAGGAACATTAGGATTGAATCTCAAATTTGGACAAAGTTTGACATCCTCAATCTCAGTTCTGGTGTATTTGGAACATCCTCAAATCGAGATTGAAACAGAGTACGCAAATATATCTTGAATAATGAGAGAAATATTATATTCCTTTGAAACGAAAGAAGATTTTTAGGTGTTATTCGCCTTGTAATGAACTAGCTCTGCGAAATTGGATACCGACTCTGGTCTTATCTTCAACACTTCTCCTCGGGATGTATCGAGCAATGGACATTGGATAGCAGTGTATAAGAATAAAAATAATGTTGTATATTTCCTAGACTCTCTGCATTTAGATTTTATGAATAGTAATCATTATGTAACATCTTTTTTAAAATATAATAATGTTCAATATGTTAAGACCTTATGTTTTCCTGTACAACCTATCAGTTCTAATTTATGTGGTGTATACTGTATTTATTTCATTATATGTTTTTAAATAATGTTTCTTTTAATAAAATTTGTAAATATATTTGATGCTAAAAATTTATATGTCAATGATTATATAGTTTCTAATTATGTATAAACGCTTTAAAATAAAAACTTGTTTTCTTTTCCTTTTTATCCAAAGAACTTATTTATACTAAAGAAAAATATGACTTGAATCAAAAGATCAATAGATCAATAGATCAATAGATCATAGATGGACAGAAGGGTGTCGGAGAGGGCAAGTTTGATTTACTGATTTAAGGAATGTGTAAAAACGTAAATTTTACGTTATAAACATGAAATAAAAGATTTAGTAAAAACAAAAAATAAATTAAAAAATAAAAAAAAAATAATAAATTTTTGAAAAAATAAGTTGAAAACAAAAGCTCACACGTAAAAGTTGAAAAAATTATAACAACCTTATATATAAAGAAAAATAATATCCCTGTCTTTAATTTA
>JABUQX010057818.1:0-5000 GCA_015478945.1 Trachelipus rathkii
CGGTTCCGCCACTGAATCTAAACAGTAACTGAGCAACGAGTCCTACCGCTCTAGTTGTCAATTTCATTCGTCCCTGGCGGCAAATTACTAAATATGTTTTAATTTTTCGGAAATTTGCTGCGTAGGTTTTTCTAGTCGGCAACATAAAATTGCAATGTATGCGTTATCAAAAAGAAAAATTGAAAGATCACCCCTATAACTGGTGGGCCTCTAATTATATTATATTTATATTTATTAATATAATATATATATATATATATATATATATATATATATATATATATATATATATGATATATATAATATATATATATAATATATATATATATCTATATATATATATATATATATATATATATACGTAGATATAAAGGGTTGTGAAGTCGGAGTCGGAGTCGGAGTCGGGAGTCGGAAGTTTGAAGGGGTGGAGTCGGAGTCGGCAATTTTCAAAAGGTCGGAGTCGGAGTCGGAGTCGGTAATATTCAAGAGGTCGAGTCGGAGTCGGAGTCGGTAACTTCAAAATATTAGAGTTGAGTCAGAAGAATTCTTGAATGAATTGTGACTCTGTGAGTGACTTCAATTACTTCATACAAGTTCACTGACTTGGGAACTTCACATCACAAAATGCATATTGCAAATTTCAAAGTTTTAACCTGCACCTTATGTTTCAATTTGGATATATTCTATAAATTCAACCTTCAACCTTCAACCCTATACCATTATATTTAAGATGCTGAAGAAAAAAAGACTCCATGGTACGAGAGAAATTTCTCTCATTGACAAATGATATTCTACTAAACTGTTGTTTATATAGTCCTATCTGACAAGGTTATATGAAAAGCTTCTAGATATGAAGAGCTTAGAAGAAAGAAAGAAGAAAGAAAGTAATAATATGTCAAGGTTCTTCCTCATCCTTGTACACAATATTCCATAACTTTAATATATATATTATATATATATATTATATATATATATATATATATATATATATGAATATATATATAACAATATAATATAATTAAATAATATAATATTATATATATAATAGGTAATCATTATAGATATATATCAAGGCCTAGACGGGGATCCAGGGGCTCAACCCATCCTCCCGTAAATTATTGTTATCAAAAGTTTTTGGATGGCTTTAAGTCTCCTAATTATAATTTTTATTAATAAACTTAAATTCGTAGTTGTTGAAATCATACATTAATAGAAAATTCTCTAAACATATAGAAATGACAACATTTGTTAGTTGCTGTCTAATCTCCTAGTTTAAATGGTTGTTGCTATCATTAATAATTATATATAATATATATAAATATATATATATATATTAATATATATATAAATATATAATATATAAAATATTATATAATAAATATATAAATATATTATATATATATATATATAATATATAAAATAATTTACGATAATAGCTTAATGTTAAGTTTTTTAGATAATATATATATAAGTGGCTTCCTTAAGTAATAAATAATGATAGATATATAAAGATTCAAAACGATCTTGTAAACCTTCTTAGGTAGACAAGATAAGTGGCAATAATTTTAATAGTAAGAGGTAAGTTTCTTCATTTGGGTAACTAAATAAAAGATTTAGACTACGAATGAATGGGATGGCTTGAGTCTGTGGACCAAAAAAAAAAAATTAATGTTGAGTATAAAGCAAATACTGAAAGTACTATCAGGTTTGGGAAACCAAAGGAATAAAAGCTAATATGATAGTATATTAAACTTATGGGAGTATGCCCATTCAAGAAAGTGAAGTGTATATAGTGCTGTATATTAGCTATTTTGGGTCAGTATTAGAGTATTGCGCCAAGTTTGGGCCCCTTATTTAAGAAAAGACCTAAGGTATTCTGGAGATAAGAGTGAAAACAAATGCTGCATCACAGGATGATTTCTGGCTTGAGGTAAGGCTATGAGGAGAGGCCTGAAGGAGTTAAGAATGTTTTCTTTAGAAAGGCGATTTCTAATTTCGTGTATTGATACAAGTCCATAAAATATTTACATGCATTGATAATACTGATACCAATAAATTCTTTATAGGGAACCACGGAACAGGAGATAGGGATACAATAAGAAAATTAAGAAAGACGTGTCTTGATGTAAGAAAACATTAATTCTGTAATAGAGTTGTAAAGTTTTGAAATCTTTTCGCCGCAGGAGGTTCTTGAGTTGACTCACTTGCAAGCATTAAAGAAAAGAATTGGATAGGTATATGGATGGTTTAGGGTACCATATAGTAATATTCTGAACGTAGCCTAAGTGGCTGGTTTTTTAGTTAGTTTACTTAAAGTAAACCAATGCTGCTGAACGATTGGTGATTCCCATAAGAATCTGGGATAGCATCGACAATGGGCCGAGAGACACATGAACCTAAATTTCTTATTGTTTCGTAGGAATTGGCATATATCCTTACCTTTTACAACTTTTTTAAATTAGGGAATTGACAGGCCTTAGGGTGTGGTGTAGGTAAATGTGTATGTTGCATGGGCATATATTTTATAAAATATTTAGTTGACTGGGACGAGTCTTCACGATAGGCCCATGTGGCTCCTAACTCTTGTTCTTTGTTTCCTTATCTCTATCCGAGGTAATTACTAGTGACTTTCTGATTGGACAACGATATGATGGTGTAAAAACATGAAGAAATGTTTTTAGAGGTGTTTAAGCTGTCAAAATATCCAGCGGTGTTAGATGTTCATTTCTGTCCACATCCATGTGAAGTACAGCACATTAGAATCTTTATGGCACATCGAATGCAGCTATAATGCTACTCTAGATTGCCAAGGCGATAGACTATTTTAAAGATAAAGGAATAGAAAAGATTTTCCAACACAAATATGGACAAACTCTCACGAATGGGGCGAAACAAGGTTGATGGAAAAAAAATTCGATGGAATTGTACAGATCTAATGGAAATTTTTAAAATCATGTTGAAGCTTAAGAGGAACTTGAATGGATCAAAATATTAAACCTTTTTCAAAAAACTAATGGGGGGGGGGGGGGGGGGGGGGGGGGGGGGGGGGGGGGGGGGGGGGGGGGGGGGGGGGGGGGGGGGGGGGGGGGGGGGGGGGGGGGGGGGGGGGGGGGGGGGGGGGGGGGGGGGGGGGGGGGGGGGGGGGGGGGGGGGGGGGGGGGGGGGGGGGGGGGGGGGGGGGGGGGGGGGGGGGGGAGGGGGGGGGGGGGGGGGGGGGGGGGGGGGGGGGGGGGGGGGGGGGGGATCTGTAAGTCTGTATAGCAAAGAAAACTTGCTTTAAATTTTATTGTTATTATGTCTTTAACTTTATGTTCAAACAATCTTTTAAGCATATCATAATTGCAAGTCTCCATAATTAGTGACAATAACTGCTCTTAATCATATTGAAAATGTAATGTATTTGTTTAGAAAGGATTCGAGCAAGACATCACCGAAACATTTCACAACATTTGGGGTTGCAACAGAACGTCTGCTTTCTGTTAATGAAGAAAATGATAATGCCTCTTGTGAGAATTAATTTAAAATGAAAAGATATGGGCAGATTACAATCTTTATTTCCTGATGATTTTCAAAACCGTTAGAGAGCAATGTTCGCGAAATCAATAAATCCATATTGCGTAATCTTGTGTGAAAGTTACTCATCCATCGATATCTTATTCAATCTGCTAATTTTTGTAAATAAATTTGAAATGTGCATCATATTAGATTGTTGAGGGATTTAGCATTTACCTCACTCAAAAAGGTGAACTCCAAAAAAATATTTCTCCTACTCTGAAAAGGTTCAAAACATACTTTTTCAATTCTAGCAGGAGAAGTAAACCTAACAGGCAAATGCCTTAAATTAATAACGGCATGGAGTCCAATATTGGGATTTGGGGACGCCGATTATGCCTTCCACCTAGAATTGGACATAAAAGTTGTTAATTTTTCAGACAAATTATGGGGAATAAAAGCAAACAGCAGCTTTGTGAAATATCGTAAATCGGTCATTGTTTTCGGTGTTTTCTGTGTCCTGTAGAAAAAAACTCTGTATATTTAGCATTGTTTTGGCTTCATTTTTTTTTCTAGAACCTAAATTTTTTTGACATTTGTTTCATTATCAACCTTCCTGCAATTTTTTCGAATGACATTTTCAAGACTTAGCAAATTTAGATAACACCATCATTTGTAACTTAAAATGAATACTAAAAGAAAAAATGTTATATTAATAAAAAAAAAAGAATAAGATTACAACCGACATAGATGGCCTATTACCCACAAAATTGTAAGAAGAGTTTTTTGATTTTTTTGGCACAAATTGGTGGGACTCCGCACGCATCTTTTAGACAAATTGAAAAAAAAATAAGAGATTTTGAAATTCGCACATTGCTGATAACAAATTTTCCCAAAAATCCAAAAATGTGCTACTTGGCTGGTCTTTAACAATTTTGTCGGTAATAGATCTGAAAAATACAACACTCTCCACCCTCATTGTATATTTAAAAGTTGCAACGTCATTTCGGAAAAAAATTGTAGAAGTCAAAATTACTATAAAAAAAAAAAAAAAACAAATGCCAACAAAGAATTAAGGTTCTAGAAATTTTTCAAAATATCGGAAAACGAAACAATGGACGTTTACATTACAGAATATTAACAGAAAACACCCGAAATGACGTTTTTTTATTGAGGTTGATCAAAAAAGGCTGCGGTTTGCAATTTCCCCATCAAAATTGTCTAAGAAATGTAAGAAATTTTATGTCTTATTTTTAGGATGGGGGGCTAAAAATGAGGTCCCAAAAATCCATAATATAGGATCATCCCCTAATTAATGAGTGGTTCATCATAGCTTCACAATAAAACGAAGGAAGTTATCAACATTTTGTGTTAAGAAAAGATTAAAACTAAGCTTTTTTATAATGAATACAAGGGCTCTTCATTTTTTTTTTACCTTTGAAATGACTATTTAATGTTAACATAAACTTTTTTCCCTGTTATGAAGTAGATATATTATATATCTATAT
>JABUQX010057818.1:7500-34868 GCA_015478945.1 Trachelipus rathkii
ATTTTCTCTAAATCCCAACAATTCATCGTAACTTTCTACTAACCTTATTTCGCCCATTCATGTAAGTTTTGTCCATTTTGTGTCTGTGAAAATCTTTCCTATTTTTTTTTTTTCATTAAAATAGTAGTCAACCTTGGCAATCTAAAATAGTATTACCAAGTTAAATTCGCTGTGCCATAAAGATTCTAATGTGTTGTACTTCACTCATGGGTGTGAAAAGCAACGAACAAATAACGTCGCTGGATATTTTTGACAGCTTAAATACCTCTAAAGCTTTTTTTCATTGCTTCTTCATCATCATATCATTGTCCATTGAGAAAGTCATGATTTATTTCAGCATTCGTTGTATTACCTCCGCCAGAGATTCTCTTTTAATGCTTTCAACAACCACTTAACTGAAGAAATCTTCACGGACCACAAATGTTTTCTCATTTCTATTAAAATAAACTCTTAATTTGCCAAGATAAATTATTATTTTTATTATTTTTATTATTAATATTAAATTTAAGAGACTCAAACCATCAAAAAATTTTGATCGCGTAGATAATTTCGGGGGTTCGAACCCCCTTTGTCCTATATATATATATATATAGTATATAGTAATATAATATATAATATATATATATATATTATATATATTATATATATATATATATAATATATGTAATACAATATATATATATAAATAATATATATATAAAATATATATATAATATATATAGTATATATATATATATATATATATTATATATATATATATATGAAGTATATATATTAGTATATATATATATATAATATATATATATTATATATATAATATAATATATATATAGTATATATAGTTATTAATATATATATATATATATATATATATATATATATATATATATAATAATATAATATATAATAATATATATATATAGTATACATATATATATATTTTATATAATATATATAATAGTATATATATTATATATATACAATATATATATAATATATAATACTATTATATATATATAATATAGTAATATATATAAATAACAAATTATGCAGAATCTGAGAGGCAAATTTCAAGATTATGCTATTTTTTTTTCTGTCGTTAATTTTAAAAAAATAAAATTTGAAATCAATTAAATTTAAATTTAAATAATGATGTAAAAGATTTATTTTTTTTAATGATCAATGCATTTGTCATTATTTTTGCTTAATGGCCTGAAAGAAGATTATAATTTATTATCAGATGTTTTTGACATAATCGTTAAAAGCAAAACTTATAATGTAATTATAATTTTTCTGGTTATTAAAATAAACTTATTTAGTTTCATTTTATTTATATAAGAAATAAATTATAAATATTTAAGTCACGGTTTGTTTGAGTTGGGAAGGTTTGAAAATAATAATAGAAAATCATAGCAAATAAAATAAAAAGAACACAAGAAATAGATAAAAACATTCATTCTGTTGGTGCAAAGATTTTGTACTGGAAACTAAAAAACATGTTTAGATAATTTTCGTATATTAATATCGTTACTGTGTTTGCAATTTTTGTATTAAGTCATGGTTTTTTGTAATAAAAATAACTTTAAGTAATTTAAATTTTTCCATCCAGATCTCGAGGTATCATCTATGTTCTAGTGACGTAATACCTAAATGACCACTGAAAAGACTTTATGGGCTGGTAAATCATAAATTCAAGGTTCTAAATTCAGTATTAACGTATATTATTACTTCAAGGAAAGCCACAGTTACTGCTTTGCCGTTGAAATAGTGATTTGATAACTATTCATTGTCTAACTAATTTCCATTCGACAGAGTCGAGATATATATATATATATTATATATAGTAGTAAGAATTATATAATCTACTATATAAATATATATATAATATATATATATATATATATTATATATATAATTTACATATGTATATATAATATATATATATATATATATATATATATAAATTAATTACGTTCGTTGCTTATTTATTCAATATTCGTTTTTTTTTGTGTGTGACATCTTATAGATAAGTTTATGTTAAGCATTCATACAAATTTTGTTATTTTTGTGGATAGTTTATACCTATGTAAAAGTGAAGTGACGTATCGATGACATCAAGAAAGTGACTACCTTCCAAGAACAATTTTGATGTAATGCAGGATGCCAAGACTAAGATGTTGACTCCACATATTTGCTGTGCAGAGTGAACTACATTGTTTACAGTTTAGTAGAATGGTAGAGTAAACACTCTATGTCATTAATTAGCAGTCCCCATGATATGGTGAGAAGCAACAAATCACTAAGATGATTGCCATTTTTGTTTCACAAAGATAGCTCATCAAATACAAAGGATATACATTAATTTTTTTTGCTGACTCAAAGTCTAAAGTTATATATATCACTACTTCCTTATTTACAATTGGGCTTCACAAAGCCAATTTACTTTTTGTGCCTATAAAATATCAGAGATGATAAGAACCATTACCAGAAACATTATTTATTATATATCTAATCCTGAAATATATTTAGTGAATATCTAAAAATATCTTTCACCAATTCCTATTAAAATTAGCATCATAAAAAATTTCTAATTATTATTATTATTATTATTATTATTATTATTATTATTATTATTATTATTATTATTATTATTATTATTTATTATTATTATTATTATTATTATTATTATTATTATTATTATTATTATTATTATTATTATTATTTAAAAACTGCTACATTAAAAAATACAATTATAAAGTCATTATAGTAAATAAAAACTTTTTGAGAATTATCGTACATTCAAATGCCTCTTTTTATTCTTCTAATTTAAATAAAAAAGAATTAAGTGAAAATCTGATTAAAAAAATATAAAAAAAAATTTAAACTTTTTTAAATTAAAAGTGAATCTGATTCAAGAAAAGGTTTTTCAAAATATTTAAAATTATAAATTTTAAAGTTTCTCTTTTAAAACTTTTGGGTTTATTTTAAGTTTTCGCATCCTTAAAATAAGTTTAGAGTTTATGAGCCTTTCTTTTTAATCGCCTTACAAACATTTTTACATAAGTATTAGACGATATATATATATATATATATATAATATATATATATATATATATTGTTAGGTTTTATATATAGTATATATATATCATATATATTATATATAAGTATATATAGGCTACTTTCCCTTAAAAGGAGGTTCATAAGAAATACACAAATTCGAAATATTCGCTGGAACTCTAATTCGTCTACCCTACACTGTGACGTGTTAGCTTAGAACTCCAATAGAAGAAGAAAAAAAGTATGTTGCTTTTTATATCATGTTAATTTTTATATGTTAATTTGTTAATTTTTTTTTTATTTATTTTATTAAGGGTGCTCGAGCTCGACGGTGGGACAGGGGGGACGAAGTCCCCCCGGCGTCCCGCTGAGGCCGAGAGACCCTGACTCTTTGACATCTTGGCGATTTAATTTGGTATTCCTTTATTTAAAAAAATAACAAAACTGTTAATGGCAACTTGTCGCTCTATATTGCCTTGAAATAATCGAAAAAAAATCGATAACATCGTTCGTTTCGATATATATCGGTTGACATCCTTTTAAAGGACAAACTGTACTATATATATATTATATTATATAATATTATATATATAAATATATATATATATATAATAATATATAGTATATATACTATAAATATATATATTATATATATATATATATATATATATATATTATATATATATCATATACTAAATTATATATATATATATATATATATATATATTTATATAATCTATATGAATTATATATATATAAATATATTATAATTATATATTTATATATATATATATATATATATTATATATGGCTATTTTAAGGTGGTTGAACTCCCAAGAGGAAATATCAATAATTACATGTATCGTATTTTAATAATTTTATGGGTAATACATTAAATTTTTTGGATAACGCAGACCTAATCTAACCAAAACTAACCTAATCCTATACTAACCTAACCTAACCTAACCAAACTTACACCTAAACTTGACCTAGACCTAAGTTTTTACGGAGTCACCACTTATAAAATGTTCCTATATATATATATTTAGTATATATATATATATAGTATATAGTATATAATATAATATATATATTTATATATATATATATATATGATATACTATATATATATATATATATAATTATATATAATATATATGTATATAATAATATAATATATATATATAATATATGATATATATTATATATATAATTATATATATATTATATATATATATATATATATATATATATATTATATTAATATATATATATATATATATATAATATTATTTGTATATATAATATAGTATATTTTAATTATATAGTATATATATATAATATATAATAATTAATATATAATATAAATATATATATATATATATTATAATATATATATATAATATATATAATATATATATAGATATATATAATATAATATATGATATATTATATATATATATATATATATTATAATTATATATATATATATAGTATATATTATTATATATATATATATATATATATATATGAGTGATATATATATATATATATTATATATATATATATATAAAATATATATAAATATATATAATATAATAATAATATAATAATATATTATATATAATATATATTATATAATATATAATATATAAATATATATAATATATATATATATATATGTTAGGTTTTTAAACATTGAATGAAAAGAGACTATTGTCTCTAGGTAAATTTAACTTGCTTCTTTTAGATTAATTTTGTTAAATATTTCGGGCTTCGCCGAGTATTGCTTCATTCATAAAAAAAAATCTATGATCACTAAATATGCGTTTTAAACATTTTACTCTCAAATCTTAACAAGTTGCTTCCAAACATTTTTTATAGATTCATCCTTCTAAATTTATTTTCCATTTTTGATTTCGAAACCAGATTTCCCTATTCTAAAAGCCATCAAACAGGACAAGTCCATTATAATTTGTAGACCAGACAAGGTGATGGGAGTTGTTTATGAACAAGTCCGATTATATTGATAAAGTAAATCACATCCTGTCAGACAATACTAAATTTCATCTTATTACCAACAAAAACCTCACTAATCTATCCCTTACCTTGGAAGATAAAGCTAATCGTTTCCTAAGAAAGTTCCATAAAGCAGAAAAAAGAAATAAATCTACATTTAATGATATTTATCCCAGAGGCTCATCCTCCGGCATTCTATATGGACTGCCCAAATTCACAAAGACCATTCCTCCTATTAGACCTATCCTCTTAAGTTACAATACTCACAATTACAGACTGGCTAAATTTTTGGTCCCTTTAGTATCTCCTTTTTCCACAAATGAATACACTATAAAGAATTCATATCATTTTAAAAACTGGCTAACTATCATTAATCTGCACATCTTCTTCATGACTAGTTTTGACATTAAGTCGCTCTATGCAAATATTCCGATTGCCGATGCCATAGATATTTTATTGAATAACATTTTTAATTCAACCTCTCACTTTCATGGTTTTGATAAAAAGGAGTTTAAAGTCTTATTACAATTGGCTACTCAAGATACTTATTTCTTCTTTAATAACGCCCTCTATGAACAAACTGACTCCCTAGCAATGGGTTCTCCTTTAAGTGCTCTTCTAGCCAATGCCTATCTCATTTATCATGAAAAAAAATGGTTAAATAATTGTCTCCCCTCATTTAAACCATCCTTCTACAGAAGGTATATGGACGATACATTTTTGCTATTTACAAATAAAAATAAAATTCCGGAGTTTTTCACTTATATGAATTCCCAACTACCTAACATTACTTTTACCCACGAAGATGAAAGCGATAACTCTTTGCCTTTCTTAGATTTGCTTATTAAAAAATCCACAACAAATTTTTCGACTTCGATTTACAGAAAAAAAACGATCACTGGATTAGGCCTAAATTTCTTTAGCCATATACCTCTGTCATTCAAATGCAATAGTATAAAAACTTTGTTATACAGAGCCTTCCATTTAACATCTTCTTACACTTTAATGCACAAAGAATTTAATTTTCTATTAAGTTATTTCGAATTAAACCTCTTTCCCCATTCTCTGGTTTATAAATATATTAATAATTTTCTATCTTCTAATTTCGACCCTCCCCCCCCCTATTATCTCTGCTCCTAAACTAAAATTATATCTCTCTTTACCCTTTTATGAACACATCCACATTAAACTTCGTATATATATTTATTATATATATATATACTATATATATAATTATAATATATATATACGTTAATATATATATTATACTATATATATATATAATATATATATATTATATATATATATATATATATATATATATATAACTATTATATAAATTACTTTATATATATATATATATATATATATAGTATATCATATATTTATATATATATAATATATATATATATATATATTATATTAATATATAATATTTAGCGCTTTATTGCAGCCGTCAAAGCTATTGACATACTGAGCAGTTCCAGCGGAGAATACGTTCCAGACAAGAAGCTAGCTGCACTGATAAAGCACACAGCTAGTTAGTTGACTTCAAGCCAATATGAAAAACGAAAAAGATAAGACTATAAAACAATAGTATAAAAACTTTGTTATACAGAGCCTTCCATTTAACATCTTACACTTTAATGAACAAAGAATTTAATTTTCTACTAGGTTATTTCGAATTAAACCTCTTTTCCCATTCTCTGGTTTATAAATATATTAATAATTTTATATCTTCTAATTTCGACCCTCCTCCCCCTATTATCTCTGTTCATAAACTAAAATTATATATCTCTTTACCCTTTTATGAACACATCCACATTAAACTTCGTAAAGACCTTTTGTACATCTTATCTAACTGTTTTCCTCAACACGATTTTTAATACCTCACATAAGATCTCTTCCTTTTGTAACCACAAAGACAATACCCCAATGCACTGCGCTCTTCTGTCGTTTATAAATTTATTTGAGGCAACTGTAATGTTGCTTACGTTGGCAGTACTCTACGCCAAATTTGTTAGAATCGACGAGCATAGGGGTGTCTCTACACGTCCAAATTCTATCCTTAACTGTCCTTCTCCCTCGGCTATACTTGACCATTCACATGACCATCCATTCGATTACACTAATTTTTCTATACTATTACAAACTAACTTCCTAGACAACTTACACATTGCCGAATCCCTTAACATCAAATAAATTAAACCTTCTTTAAACAGTGACAGCAGCCCATTTAAACTCTAACTGTTGTAACCTTACGTGACATGAAGCAAAAAAAGAAAAAAAGAAAGTGCATACTACTTTAATCTAATCATCACTATTATTCTGATTTAAGGATTTAAGTAAGTTTCTATTTTTTGTGTTGATATTACTAAAATTATTACTTTTCAGAATTTTCAATTTTCAAAATTCATGAAAATTCATGTTTCTGACATTTTTTGCATCAACTTCCGAGAATTTATTTAAAAACCCAGTTCAAACTTGAAAAATGCATCTATAGCGGCGAGAATCTAAAATAGTCTAGAAGAACTAGTTCGATTTTTTGATTTTTTGTGCTCAGCGTTGTTCAATTTCCAAATCCACTTTTTTTGGAGTTTTGAAATGGAAAAATTGAGATAAATTTTTTTTTCTGTTTTGGGCGAAGTGGATGAAATTTTCAGGGCATATGAATTCGGGCAAGTTTTACATTTTTTTATTAAATATTTCTGTAGATAATTGCATTAGTTTTGGATTTGATTTTGTTGCGACAGATATGCAAGACAAAAATTCCGTTGGGGAAGGTCACAAAAACATTTTCTTTCGAGTTTTGAATCAAATATTTTGTTTCAAACGGTGTGATCTCGCCCAACTATACAATGCTGAAAATACCATTAAAGAGATACGAGTCAAAAGATATTTATATTTCACTTTGGTGATAAGTATATTTTTGAGAAAAGTGAAATATGATATATTTTTTTTCTACTGTTGAATGCAACAATGCAGTTATCATCCACGCTTCAAGTAATCGGAAGAGATACACCGTTTTTTACTTAGATAATTTTTTTGTACACTCAAAGAACAATTTTTAAAAATTTCCCAAAATTTTTTTTTGAAAACCTGTTTCCATGAACAAATCCAAACTTATTGCATTATACAAAAGAATTATCTTAGTAAAAAATGTGCCTCTCCCCCGACTACATATGTTCTGAAAATTTTTATCAAACTTCGCCCAAACAGGAAAAAATTTATTTCAATGTTTTTCATTTCAAAATCCAAAAAAAGTTATGAGTTTTGGAAATTGGACAACGCTGAGCACAAAACTCAAAAAATCGAAAAAGTAACTATCTGTACTTTTTTTAGATAATAGACCTATATTATGCATATTTCAAGTTTTGAAGTCATTTGTAAAAAATTTCTGGAAGTTGATTCGAAAAAATGTCAGAGAGCGTTTTGAAAAAATTGAAAGATTCTGAAAGAATGACTACGTCAAGAAAAGACACCGGAAATCAACGTTTTAGAGGGCAAAAAAAGCTAACATTTTGGTCCTGTTTATTATAGTCAATCGGCTTGAAATTTTTCCGATTTTATGTCCATTTTTAGGATGGGGTGAAAACTGGGTCCGTCCCAGGCAAAAATTGGATCTTGCCTTATTAAACCTTCTTGTAAGCAAGTGAGAGCCCCATTTAAACATCCAACTGTTGTAACCTTACGTGACCATTGAAGCAAGATAGAGACAATGCATTTTACTACTTTAATCTATATCATCACCATTATTCCTGATTTAAGAGTAATTTTTCTTGTTATTGTTTTGAATAATTTACAAAATTATTAAAGTTACCCCCTCTCACTTGTCATGATAGGATAGCTTGCCAGAGAAGGAGTTAGCGAGCTTATTTTGGCAAAAAATAAGAACAAGGAGGAGGAGGATTTCGGAGAAATAGTCAGGAATAATAATCTATTGCACAGAATTGTAAATAATTGTTGGATTAAAATGCGCTATGAATAAGTTCGATCTTTCTAGAACGTCCTGTAGTTGTTTATGACGTATGGACCTTGGGGTGAATTCAATGGTTGGTTAGCCGATTGATAATTGTTAAGCGGCTAACCGAATACCGTATGTTTGAACTTGCAAAGCAAAGACTATGGCAATGCTTCTTGCTCGATAGTTTTGTAGTTAGCTTCGGATTTGTTTAGTGCTCTTGAGATGAAGGATAATGGCTTTTCTTTTGCCATTCTCGTCTAATTGGTATAGGACAGCACCGAGCCTAGGTTAGAGGCATCCGTGTTGATATAAAATTCCTTGGAGTAATCAGGGAATCTTAATTGGGGTTGGAGTAACAACTTATCTTTTAGGATAAGAAAAGCTCTTTGTGTCCGGTCCCAGAAAAAAGTTGCATTTCTTTTGTGTAGCAATTTTTGTTAAGTTTTAGCAAGGACGGACAAGTAACTATAATGACTGAAAATATGTAACTAAAATGACTAAAAGTTTTGATAAATTATATTATTGGTACTGCTGAAAATGTAAATTTTCTTCAACTTAAAGAATATTTGGAATCCAATCGGTGCTGTAAATATAAAGTTATATGATACAGATCTGTTGACGTTTGCAATACTAATCTATTATTTCTAAAGAATGGAAAACCTTTTCTAAGTGATCAAAATGTTCTTTGTAATGCTTTTCCCCAAGTATTAAGAATCGCTCCAAGAGACTCTGACACGCGTCACCTAGGAGGTGAGATCACACACATTTTTCAGTGGGGGTTCCTTGCGACCGCCCCATGGGAAGTGCATTTGGGACAAACCAAAATTGAGTTCTTGTTGGTGCATACTGCCTCGCGGATGTGCGGGAAGGCCTAGGTAGCGGTATGGGTCTCTACCGCGATTTTGAGACAATTTAAAGCGTTTCAGAAGATCCGACGCTTGGCCTAAAAATTTGTTCGAAATATAAATGGAGCGATTTGAGCAATACAGGCAGGGGGGAAGGGAAAAAATCTAACACCGTATGTGCGTTAATGTGCCTGTAATTGGCCACAATTCTTGGAGTTGAGGAGTTTTTCTTTGGAATGCACGAAGCAGAGGCTCCAGAATGGGACACCCCAGATTGGGAACGGAGTACCCGTTTTTGTTGGGCGGATTGACCAATGCGATCTATCTTGCGGTCAAGTATTTATGGGGGTAAGGCAGTACTGTTGGATCAGGGGTACAGTACCTTTGGAGCGTTTTCTTTAAGTTGTATGGATTTAGTTAACGGACAGAATGGGACTTCATCATCTTCTTAAGCGTATTATCATCTCTGTAAGTACCTCCAATAGTCAATTAAGTTTTCTTAACTTCGTCCGGATCTATGTACCATGTAGGTAGGCAGCAACTCTTATCTATTTTTGAAAGAATCCTGGACGATGATTTCTTTGAAAGTAAGTTTCTAGATTGAAGTCGGAGTTACAGCGCTTGGAATATAGTTTGCAAATCACATTGGACGTTTCTGGAGGGGTTCGTCAAGAACTATGATAGGATTAGCCCTGTTAGGGGACGGATAATTTGAGGAAGGAATTGGGAAGAAGCGCTGTCTAATTATGTCCAGGAGAGACTTGGGCCATGCGGAGGCCGAAGTCAGACAATACCAGCAAAAGAAAGTTTGCTGATATAAGTGTTCCTAGTGACAGAATAAAATCTGTCAGGAAGGAGTTAGTATTGAGCAGGGAAGAAAGCTTTAAAGAAAGAGCTGTATTTAGAATAAGGAGCTATTTTCTGTGTCTTCTAAAGTAGATAAGTTATAGGAAACGTCAGTATCAATTAAAAGTTTGTTAGGAGTAGGAGAAATGTCGTCGAGTTAGTAGAAGGGGCTTAACAATCTGGTATGGTTTACCTCTGTATGTTTAGCATGTATGCGTGGGGGACTTCTTTTTGATAGGGTACTTGGTGGCTAAGTGGTTTAGGAATTAGTAAGGTTATTTGTTGTTTAACTTCCATGGTGTTTTGTTTTGTGTTATGTAAGTTTATTCTTTGGATTATTTAGGAAAGTTGGTTACCTAGTAAGAAAGGTGTACTAAAACCACAAAGATTGTCACATATGACTATAAAGTTAAATGGATGTTGTTTTCCCGTGTAAAGTTAGAGTCAAAAAATAATTGTTACCGCGATTGGTAAATTCGAACCCGTTGATTAGAACGGTAATGTAATTTCTGTGGGTTTTAATGGATATGTCTATGTTAAATGTCTCTTCCATTTCGCAAATGAAAGAGTACCGCAGAGGTATGATGCTACCTGAATATCTAAAAAATCAGTTCTCTGTCTTCTAATTTTTAGTTGGGTTGTTAATTTTATATTCGCTTTTAGAAATATTACAGCGGCGATCCTATTAATGTGATTAGCTTTGTAGGGCATTATTTAATATGATCTGGCTTATCATTAGTAAAAAAGCGGAAAGATAGAGTAATAGTCCTTTGAGATGGAATTAGTAGAGGTTGAGAACTTTGATAGGAAGGACTAGCAATAGTGTAGAAGTAAGTAGTAGTAGGCAGGAGGAGGAGTAAGTAGGATTGGGAGTGTCTCATGGACAGAGTTTACGTTCGTTACCGGAGTTGGGGGCATGTTATAATTTGAAGTAATTTTATCATCGTATCATCGTTCGTTACCATCGCGGATGCCGGTTTTTGCATCAAGTTCGAAAGGAGTGCGCTATTTGACACTGGTTTAGCGGGTGCTGTTAGTAAATCAATCGTATCATTTGGATTAGTTCTTTCATGCATTGTAGCAAGAGCGGTTGTTAAAGGATCCATAGGGTTAAAAAAATTCATGCTGTCTGTCACCGAAGTTGAGAGTGTAGTAGAGACAGTATAAGGATCCGAAAACTTAAGTAGATCATGCAAGTTAAGTATAGAATCGGAAAGTTAATTGTATCTTGCCACCGGGTGCATAGGTTTCCTTTAGTAATATTTTAGATAGAATTTTCAAAAAGATTTAGTAGGTCAGCAGTAGGCGTTAGGATTGTTGATTAGTTGTATTACCTACTGAAGTTAGGCGTAGGTTTGAGGGTTGGCATCAAGTACTTTGGGGAATGGTTAGGTTATAGGTATTATGGTTAGGCATAGTATTATCAAAAATGGTTTAGGTATTAAGTACTTTTCAAAAAATGGTTAGGCCTATAGTACTTTCCAAAAATGGTTAAATTCAGGTACTTTGGAAATTGTTAGCGTAGGTATAAGGCATTTTGGGAATCGTTAAGGGTAGCTATAGTATTTTTGAAATTGTTAGGCGTAGGTAAAGCATAATTTGGAAGCCTGTTAGGCGTAAGGTTAAAGCAATTTGGAAGATTGTTAGGCTTACAGTAATTAGCATTTGTTGGGAAGCTGGTTAGGCGTTAGGTATTTATAGCATTTGGAAAGCTGTTTTTTTAGGCGTGAGGTATAGGATTTGGAAGCTGTTTAGGCGAGGCTATAGAAATTTTGGGAAATTGTTAGGGCCTGTTACAGTAAGTAGCATAGAAGTTAGGCATAGTGTTAGGGATAGTGTATGTAGCGAACATAGCGTAGCTTAGTGTAGGAGTAGCTTATAGTAGTAAACATAGCGTTTAGGCTATAGGCGTTAGAGTAAGGTAGAGTGATTAGGTATAGGGTTTAGCGCTATATTTGGTAGATGTAGGTAGGATTTTTAGGTATAGGGTTAGGAGTAGTAGATGTTATGGATTATAAGGTAGGAGTAAGGATAGGGAATGTTAGGCATATCAGGTAGGAGTACGGTAGAGATGTTAGGTATAGGGTTAGAAGTAGGTGATGGTAGGTATAGGGTTAGGAGTAGGTTTAGGATGTTAGGTATAGGGTTAGGAGTGGGTTAAAGTGTTAGGCATAGGTTGCGGAGGCAACGGTAAGACAAGTAGGAATACTATCTACTGAATGTGGGAGAGGAGATGGTTGGAAAAACATTATTTAAAATACGTGTGTTTTTTTATTACAGAAAAAGTGTTAGGATTAGTGTTAACCTTCTCTGTTATTTCGCTTAAATTAATAGTTTCATTCCCAATAATGTTTTTTTAAGCATTTTCGTGTTGGAGTCATCGGTCACGATTATGCCCAACTATCAAAAGTGTTGGAAGGGATAATGTGAGGTGCCATCACCGTTTATCCAATTTCACAGCATTATCAAAATATGTTAGTTTGGGTTTGTTGCCATTACCTGTGTACCTGACTAAGGTGTTTTTTCAAGCTAGTCACTAACGTTTTGACGTGCCTCGATATGTTATACATATTTTTATTGTCAGATTAGTCTCTAGATATTTTTCAAAGTTGTCAGGGATAACTCAATTAATCTCATCAGAAGATATATCTTATGTGTGCCCTAACGCTATTGTTTGTAGAGAGGTTTTCAGATCATCTCTCAGGATTTGCGCGGTATCTCAACTTTTATTAATATAGATCTTGACACGCTATTAATCTTCTAACAAAAACAGAGGTGCACTATGCATAGACTTATCATTATGATTTTCTTACACGAATTAGCTATTTAAAATTAACACTATTCTTTTCATTCTAACATTATTTATAATTATATTTAATTTTTCCTTTTAATTTTATATCACTATGCTCAGAGTGATGACACGATCTTGCTCGATGTAATTTTAACTTGCACTCTCCTAAGTATAACACAGGTATTTTTATAGAAGAGTTTTGTGGAGGGAGAGACCACCATAAGTTGAGAACACACAGGGATAAGCACGGAGAGTTCCACCTACTAATTTCTTGGGTATGAGTGAGAATTGGAGTGGCTCTCTTCAAAAAATGTATCCGCTCTCAGTGCGAGCTATGCAGTGTATACTTATTGACAAGGGAGCTGATTCTTCGAAATATTTCTACAAGATGTGAGGAGACAGGAGTAATTGTTTACTCAGAGAGGTCAGGTGCTCTTGCGTTTTCTCCATAGTTGTGGTGTTGGGGCTTGAACCTTGTCGGTGAGCCTGGTGAAGAAATTGAGATAAAATTGCTGGTGAGCTCTCGGGCGATCAGTACCGTGCTCATTAATATCTGATATCTTCTTGACTCAGTTGGGGAATTCTCACTCGGGAGAAATTCATCGTGATTGGAATACATTGGTCATGTTAGAAAAGCAGATGTCCTTCGGATCTTTGAGCTTATTATACTACATTCATGGTCTCACTTTAGGAGACACTTCCAATCGTAAAATGTAGATATCGTCTAGCGACTACTTATAGGACCTCCTCGATTGTATGGAATGTAATTCTACTGTCATAGATATAATGAGAAGTAGTATCTCTAGACTCATATTCTCCCTTATTAGCCTTACATTGCATGGGTATAGAAGCGACACGCTATGGATACTTGCCTTTGTGATTAGAGAACAGGCACGTCGATGTGATGAGAGTGAACCACTAGTCTTCTGGACTCAAAATGCTTTAAATGATCATTTATATGTGTGTAAGTTTGGATCAAGTTTTTCTTCGTTTACACAGTACAGAATTTTCCGTGACAAGAGAAGTTAAGACTGTGTATAATAGATGGCGAGAGCGTAGAATCTCAGAAACCTCATTGTATCTACACAGTACCAATCATGTGTATCTATTTGGAAAAGTGTATGTCGATGGTAATATATATAATATTTATATATACTATAGGCTCTAAGAATAAAATTACAGTTCACTTACCGTTATCGCGACTTCACCTATATTCGAGCTTTATCTTGTGACAATCGTGATTTTAATAATGTGAGTATTCGGTAGTGGGAATGGCATAATGAGGACGCGCACTTTTTCTTTTTTTATTGTAAGTAGGCAGGGATATAATTTATAAATAGTATCTTTATAAGCAACACTATAATTTAATACGCATTCATCACAATAATAGAGTGAGAATATATATCGTATATACCTCATACCTACACACTCACCACGCCCTGTCGATCATATGAGTACATGTGATAAAAATAAAAAAACTACATAAGTATTGGATCTCAAAGCGTGAAATAAAAAGTAATAATAAATAGAAATCATTATGCCCAAATTATAAAAAACATTTATAAAATAAATGTAAATTTAATTTTACATAAAAAAAAACAACATAAATTAAAACATTCCTCACAATAAGCAAAATATAATGATTAGAGGTGGAAAGATATAGAAATATAACGAATGAAATATTGATAATGATGCCGAGTTTTAATTAACTATGTAATAATTAGATAAATACGGAAAGTAATAGTGAGGTATTTGTTAATATAAAATAAAGATATATACTATTGTGGGAAAATTATACTCAAGAAGTCTTACCGTGCCGTCGCTTAAAGAAGGATATTTACTCGGAAAGAAATTAACTTTGAAGGCTACTCGAGTGCATCTAAAATGATAAAAAAAACTCTGGAGTGTATTCATAAATGCATTTATATGCTAAGGTATGAATTTTCAAAGGAGAGATACAGATATGTACAGAATCTCACATCCAAAGGTGACGCATACTAAAAGAGTTATGAATATAAAGAATACGGATAGAAGAATTCATATTTGTGTATTCTATATCTAGATACTCTAGTTCATAGGTGTTACCGGGGGCGCAGGAGGCTCAAAATTAAATAGCCGACTACATACAAGGTTCTATATACCATGCTGTTAATCAGGTCTGCCATGCAGTAAAAACATAAAATACGATTAAATTTTATCCGAGATTTAAAATGGTATATAGATAATTCATTTCTTTATTTGAGTGCAAGATAGTTTACATTACAGTATAAAACTTCGTTATGTGTCGGAGAAGTTTAAAACACTCGCAGAAGACAGGTGAAATTTGATTCTTGCCAACATCGGATAGAGATAATTCCTCTTTTACAGTATTAAGCTAATGTATCAAAAAAACTATTACTTCTGAAAGATTAAATTTATGTAACAAAATAGGTAGTATTGCAAACAGAAAGTAAATTCTTATACTCGAAAGCTTAAAACAAATGATAAAAGCAGCGAACGAGTTTCGTGAGAGGCATATTAGATA
The DNA here is from genome assembly GCA_015478945.1 of Trachelipus rathkii. Classification (NCBI taxonomy): domain Eukaryota; kingdom Metazoa; phylum Arthropoda; class Malacostraca; order Isopoda; family Trachelipodidae; genus Trachelipus; species Trachelipus rathkii. Next base: position 23,547 of record JABUQX010057818.1, read on the forward strand.
TTGGCAAACGTAATGAAGATGGATCTAAAAGTATCACCTAACTTAAATATGGTGAACCCTATAAATGCTGTAGAAGAATGATTCTATGTATAAAAAATCTAAATTTGCAACAGAAACAGTTATTCGCTATACTTTGAAAAGCTAAAACAATGTAACACGTGAGGAGAAGGAACATTGGATTGTTGCCAAGAAAACGATACGTAAGATATTGCTCTTCATATAGAGAAAAATTTCAATAAAATTACTATCCAATGAGTATGTCTCTTATATATTGCTCAGTATATGGAAACGAAGAGACAAAGATCGTCTTGGTTAAAAGTGAGCAGACACAAGAAAGAGACGGAAAAACATAACTATGGGAAGATGAGAACAATATACAATATAATAGTATATATATATATAACTCACTAGTTATATAATTAATATATAAATATATCATATAATATTATAATAATAATAATATAATATATATATTATATAATATATATATATAATAATATAATATAATATATATAACTTAAATATTAAATATATATTTGACACAGAGAGAGAATGAGAGAGAGATAGATAGAGGAGAGAGAGAGAGAAGAATTACATTATTAATACAGTGTGAGGAGAAATTAAAATCGTAGTACAGTTTAATTAGTAAACTTTGTTATATCTCATTTAATAATAAATTTTTTTTTTCTTTTTAAATTCTGAATATTTTGAAATTTTCTTCACATGATTCGTGACAAAAGTGAATCATTCTTTTCGATGAACTTACATTAAAAAAAAAATCCTAATTTTTGCACGAAGTTCCACCATTATCATTCATCTCGAGAATTCTCCACTGATTCTAATGTTCTGGGATCCTCCTGATGATCACTTTGGGTCCATGTAGAGCGTAGTACATGAACACAAAGGGATGGGTGTTCGTTATCGCTTATTCCTATAAGAAACACAGGAAAAAGTCCCCACGAAAAGTTCGAGGACTCTTAAGGACTCTACCACAGCATGAAGGAGATCTGACCGCTTCCTTTCACTACAGATTCCCAGTCATCTGCATAAGAAGCCGTTTTGAGATATATATTATTTCCTTCCAAGTCAATCGAAATGCTTTTCCCGTCGTGACCCATTCTCGGGCTTCACAGACTCACCCGCAGTATATCACATGCTCCATGTAGTTCAAATTCACTCCAAAGAATAGTTGTAGATATTTAGAGTTATAATATTTCAGTGCTATACCAATTTCAAAACATAACTATTTATTAATGACTCATATCTCACGTGTCAAAAACAATATTCCAATACCTTTCTATACTTTCTCTCGCAGTGGGGATCTTAACACGTTAATTCAAAATTAATTGAAGGTTTATTAGTAGTCTTCTTCCTTTTCTTTCAGCTATCAAACCAAGCTTCCAAAGTCGCGAAAGAATACCTGGGTAGCCGCCCTTGTTACGTTGTGCTAAGCGTGTTGATCGCCTCTGAACATAAAAATACTTGAAACCTGCCCTACATCTTCAGTATAAGATAGAAAATAACAATAAAATATTGATTATAGAAAGATAAAAGTACTATCTCATAGTAAGTAACAGCCACTCATCTCAATTATGTCCCTTGATATGAGTACAAGTTATCACAATAGACAAAATAATATACCTCTCAAGACTTCACGCACTCACCTCATACTAATCCATTTTTTATTTTAACTATGACTCAAATCCATATATATTGAATATTATTATAATTCCATTAATATACCTTCAATTTTTTCCTTAATAAAAAGGATTAGAAAAATTTTACTTCAATTATTTAGATAATTAATAAACTTTTATTACAATAAAAATATTTTTATTATAATGCTATTTTTTATACATTCTTATATACACAATATTTAGTTATTAATTCTCCATATTCGTATATATTATGCTTTGCTCTACAATTTATTGAATATCTCTTAATAATACCTATATTCATTTTCCATATACACTATATTCTTTCAATCCTATATATATTTAACTGATTATTAGTAAACACAATTAATTCATTATTCTCAAGTGGTAGTCAACTTATAGGTTTTCTAATTGTAAAAAGATCCTAGTTACACCATCAAGTATACCTCAGTTCCCTGTTTTAATATACCAAGATAAGTCTACTTCGACTCCAGCTTTACTATTTCTACACTAATAAACTTTCAACTGCACTACACTTCTAATGTAGCATCTTTCCCTTTTCACTACGATAAATAGTCATCACTAAGTATTTTGAACCGGCGATGAGTATACTTCTAAAGCTCGCCAATTGCTCACCATCCTAAAACTAATTCTACATGGGCGTCCTAGTGCTATATAACTTATCACTAATCACAAAGTTAGAGTCTTATCCACATTCACTTTCAAACTTTCTTCTTTTACAATACGACGCCCAAATCCTCAAGCAAGTCATATTCAGGCTTCCTCTGATTCGCATAAAAAAAACTGATTATCTGCATGGCAATAAACCAATAAACTACAATATTCAAGAACCAAAGGATATTGTTTAGTACATTATTCAAGAGTTACCATGGAATATATATCTTCATCAATTATAACCTGTCTTTTATTGTGCTTGCATTAAAGCTAATATAATGATGATAAACATCAGAATAACATATAACTTTATAGATCATATATTCGATTCCGATCGCATTTGCTATTTGAAGAGGAAAATTCTTTACACTTATACGGAATTTGTCAAAATTCTTTCGTTTGGTGAGAATAACGATGAGCAGATAATGAAAAAAACAAATATATATAGTATATATATATATATATATATATATATAGGTACCGGAAATCTTAATTTACTATAAATTAATATTTTTATATTGAGGAATTTTTGATTTTTCTTATTGTGTACAAACTTAAATTCATACTTTCTATATTTTATTACACTTTTAATTTTTTTTTTTTATCAAAAATTGAACTGATGAAAATTATAATTTCCAGTGTTACTGTAGTACCTTTAGTATTTGTAACTGTGCATTTATATTATATATATATATATATATATATTTAGTTAAAACTTTCCTTTGTCTTGGAACAGTAGTCCACTCTTACTCAGAGGAGGAGTAACACGTGGGAACGACGGATAGAGAAAATGTGACACTTACAGTGGGTACAGTATCCGCCAAACCCAGCGCCCTCCAATATCTCGATTGTTCTCTCTGCTCTCTGCCGTAGTTTTATTAAACTTATCCAGGAAAGATAAAAAAATCAGAACAGACTTTCTGTGCAGGGATTGAAGGGTTTCTCTCGAGCATTACTATTGAGATTCGAAGCAGAGTCAGTTTCTTTAAAAAAAAATATTATTAGTAGTAAATATATATATATATAACTCCCAATTTAATAGAAGTTGAATATTTTCATATAAGAAGATTTATAAAATAAATATTATATATATATAATAATAATTTAATATAATATAAAGTATATATAAATAGAATGAACGCACTTAAATGATGAATTAAATTCCTCAAAATTCTATATCTCTATATATGAGTATTTAACACGTGTTTAATTAAATAATTTAGAGGTAATTACTCATTTTCATAATGAGGTATTGGTACTTTTGTTAGTTTTTTTAGACTTTAATTTTTAAGATTGTACAACCCTTATCCCCAATTCAATTCCAATATTATATGGATATAATTGCAAACTAACAACTAATAAAGTTGTGGTGGTTACGCAGTAAAAATATTTATTAACGCAATTTTGATTCCTATTTTCTCATTGCTCTCACAGGTATATTTATAATGAGTGAGCGTTTGTTAAGTTTGTGCAAATCTCTATAACCTAGTCTCTATTGACAAGAAAGAGAATAGAGGCTTGTGCGAATTGAACAGACGAGGATGGAATTAGTTAAAAAAAAGAAAAAAAAAGAAAAGATGAAAAAAGAAGAGTGTATATCTTATTACGGGAGATGAGTATTAAATTATAAACGAGGGAAGAAAAGGAGATAGTCTGGAATAGTAATGCTTTGTAGATGAGAAGGGAGATGGATCGATGATTAAGAAGATAAGAAATGATATTTGATTGTGAGTTATGAGGAGGAATATTAAATCTTGGTTTAATCCGAAAAACGTTTAAAAAATAAGAAAAAAAAAACAGGAGGAAAGAAATGGGCTCTCTATTGGATAGTAAATGCGAAAATTTTCAACGGAATAGCTCCTAATGAAAATTACGATTAAAGAACATTTTATAGGAAATCTAATTAAAATATAAACTTCATTTTGCGTTAGATCGACTAGTTTCTCAAGTTAGAAGAAAAGTGCATAGTCAAGAGAAAGGACTATATGAGAGAATAATATGTAGTAAGAGGAGATTAGATAGTAAGGGATGAGGAGAGAAGATAAAGAGAGAAGTCTGCGAATAGAATGTAGCTTCGAATATAGAGAGAGTGAAATCAGAGAGAGATAGTGAAAGAGAGGTAGAAACAGATATACGAGAGAATGAGAGAGAGAGAGAGAGAGAGAGAGAGAGAGAGAGAGAGAGAGAGAGTTGAAAGATTAATTAAAGGTGAGCTTGAAAGTGTTTTCAAGAAAATTCAAAGTTTATAAAAAAAAAGTAAAGTAGTAAACGAAAAGTCTATATACGTATATATATATATATATAATAATATATATATATATATATATTATATATATATATTATATATATATATATATATATATAATATAACTTAATATATATTATAATATATATATATATATATTAATATATAATATATATTATATAATATATTAATTAAATATAATATATATATATATATATAATATTAATTAAATATATAATTCTTCCTTTCTTATATCTTTCATTCTTCCCTTTTTCTCCATAAGGACTTGCGTGTAAGTAAGGTGTATATACATCACATGCATCGGAAAAGAAAAGCAAAGCAGAAAAAGAATATGACAAAAGTCATACTTCCCTCTACTGTAACATATATTATTGATTAGAGGAACTAATGGATAAATCGTCAGTATATGTAAGTGAGTTATACATCCCTTTTGCATTGGAAGAAGATAGAAAGAGCACCCACAACTCGTACTTTTACACATCTCAAAAAAAACACCATAAAACCAATCAACTAACTACATACTCGCAACTTTTGTATTCTCTAACTTGTACACAAACTAAAAACAAATCTTCTCTCCTTCAGACATTATTTTAACTGACTTTCACACACTCAACTTGTTTCTTTCTCTTGGTTTCGAGTCTCGGTTCTGTTTTTCTTATATCTATGCACTTATCGTTACATAAATTGATTTCTTTATAAGCCAATCGCCGAGCGAGAGTGTGAGCCGAACTATGCACCATCTTATCATGTCGAATCATAATACTTCAGTGTTATTTCTCTCATTACTCCTCTTTCATATTCATTCACAACTCCACAAATCTACTTGCTATACTTTTATATTTTACATGTTTTTTTCTCATCATTTTTTACTCATATTTCTTTTCCATCATATATATCCTTGGCACGCGCTCCTATTCAACCGGAGTATGTTCACAATTCTAAATCTAACATTGACTTAATATAATCTATTTCGTGATACTTCTTATTCCAGACCAAGTCTTACTACAATATATTAATAGCGCAGAATCCTAAAACAAATACATATACATAAGCAGGACTAGTGCCACAAGACATATCAAAAGACTATAGTACCTTATACAAATTCACAAACAAAAATTCTACACTCATTCTGAATAACTCTACTATTATATACATTATCATCACATAACTATCCTACAATAAACATGCTCGATCATCTAGACTCCCCTGTTCTAATATGTACATGATAATATCTTATAATGTGACTTTAAATAGTTTAAATAAGGTACCATAACAGACACACCATTGCTTCCTAGGAAATAATCGATCTAAATATACATTTCGCTGTGAGACATCAGTCACTATTTCTACAAATTCTCGTATGTATACTCAAAAATCACATATACTTTAACCTCATATCTTACAGTATTATGTCAAAAACCTCTTTCCTTCTTCATCTAGAAAATAACTGCCTTATTGCACTGAATCACTAAAAATTTCACCATATATACTCTCAAATATCTCTTGCAAGAGTTTGTCTCACACACTAAACCATAAATCTCTACTAGAAGTAATAAAACTAAAGAAAGGTATGAGCATTTAAGTGAAGGTCATCACTTAACTATAGCTACCACTGATCATAACGGTTACTGCATCGCTTTCCAACAACCTAGTTCATAGCCACCAGCACCACCTCATTAATTTGCAAATTTCGAGCTAACGACCACTCCCAACAGCTCGCACGTGAGTGGAAGCAAAGCTCTGAATAAATAATGGAGACATTCATAATCAGAATCTCCAGTTTTCTTTCAGACTCCTCTGTACTGTAATTCATTAATGTTAACGTAATATATCGCAGATGACTTCACTTTTGACACCATTTATTCTTACACACGCCTCACTATCGTCATACATACTTTGGAATTCACATTCAGTAAGTAAATATTTTCATTAACATTACACCGTATTATTATTATCTTATATTATTCACAACTACTGCCCATTAGAGCATTTCCCTATAACCTATTAATTCACGCCCTCGCTCTCGACAATTCTCTATATTATAATCCCTTAATACAACTCTCCCTTTTTATTATTTTCTGTTCTTCACCTGTTAGTTGTGTGTCAGTGGCACACTGGTATAGTATTAGTTAATTCAGTAATCATTATTTACTGTGATATGGATTGATGTGTGTAGTATTATGATCGCATTTATGGTTCTATCATACTAATTTAATCAATTCTGATATGTGATGTTTAATTAATCTATAATAATTCTCATTTCACACTAACACACCCCAACGTTAACCCTTAGCCACCGCTACTTTTTTTTCTCTCCTATTCTTCTTATTCCCCCTCCTATTCTTTACCCCACCTCTTTAGCTCATGTTCACAGTTGTCACCCCTACCCCTTTATAGTCTGTATGCTCACCTATGACTTATCAATCAATCTATCTCTCTCTCGCCCTACGCAGCACACACATCTTTTTTACGTACAGCGCGCCCTCACGTTTTGTAACTCACGTCACTCTGGATCCTTGCAGCCTTCGCACCGTTGAGACCCGTCACTTCTCGATCCCTCTCACCGTCACACGCCTACTGTCACCGTCAGCATAGTACGCACATCACCTCATAGGCTACAATAGTTTCGTACGGTATTTAGGTAGTTGGTTATAACTACGATTTCGTTTTTCGTTCGCTAAAGTTGTCATTAGAGGTAGATATAGCTGGTTATTTACTACCCCTTACCCCTCACCTACTTACTTAACTTAGTTTTCACCCACACTATTAAAATTATAGACGGGAGTGAGGTAATGGAACTCTGAAATCTGATACTACTGATATCGATATCTCTAGTGTATTGTAATAGGTTATAATATATCGGTACAGGTAAGTTCAGAAGTGATCATATATAATATACTTGACATGCTATTGCGGTCCTTATCAGATCACTTGATTTGTAATTTCATGTATTATTATATATTAACATATTTAGAGTTCAAAATGTGTATATTATAATATACGAAAGTATAATAATGATAATAAATTTTTACTATCCCTGCATGATTTTGGGATAACTTACATAAGGTGAATTCAGCATGTAAATTAAGAGGTATTTGTACCGGTTAAAGGCTTAAATCGGAGTAATAACGTTAAATATACCTATACTTTTATTTTTTCCCAGCTTTGGGCAACTCTTTGTCTCACAATGTTCTTATCTCACACGTGTATCTGACTAGGTTCACATTTCGTCTCTCACACGATGAGTTGACTGATAGCAAGATAATAAGAACTTACGCCTTAAGCTATAGAAAAAGGCAAAAGAATATATATCATTCTTTCTGATCAATATATTACAATTTACAATAATATTTTACGCTAATGTTACCTATTTATCCTTTGTAAATAATCTTCGATTTATTTAATTAAAGTCCTGAATATAATGAGTTTTACGTTCTATTTTTATATATCCACTCCAACTCACCCTTTATTTTCCCTTACTTTCTATATAGCTATTATACGCATTTGGAAAGTTGTGCGATACAAATCGAATACATATTGACCTTCATTTGATTATTTTACCATATCCTATTTGTTTATATCATCATATGTTCTGTTAATAAAGTAAAAGATAATATAATTCATATACTCTCACTTACACGCCCTGTCTCTTCAATTATATATATATATATATATATATATTTAATATCTATATTTATAATAAATAATATTAATTAATATATATATATAATATATATATATTAATATATTTAATATATATATTATATCTATATATATATATATTATATATATATATATAATTATATATATTAATTATATATAGATATTATATATATAATTATATTATAATATTAATATAATAATATATTGAATATATTATATATATAATTATATATATATATATATTATTAATATATATATATTACTGCACATATGTTTTATTATATATTGCCATCTCTAATATACCTCTTAGTATATAAATATACATAGTATTCTATCATTTACTCACCTACAGTAATAAATTTATCCATCACTATAAAATATACTATATATATAACTTATTTACCCTAATGAGTAAAGGAGAATCTAATCATAAATAATAACCACACAGTGATTTACGTCATATAATTAATGACTAAACATCAATTCAATAGCCCATCATAAAGCCACATCATTTCCTAGCCATTTCACTATATATACGAAAACTCTCAAAATGTACTTAATTACTCGTAATATATTACATATAAAACAAATAATAATTAATAGTGATTTACTACACTTACATCATCCTATAACTAATTTATAATTAGTTCTTTATCAAAACTAATGTCACTAACTGACTAAATACTATAGGTACTAAGTATGAGATAATCTCATTAAAAAAGGGTATAGTAAGGGCGGAGGACCCCGCTGCTCAGGATCAACCCTCAAATACCAAATAGAGTGTATCCTATATATACATATGTTTATCTCATATATGTCTGTCCCATACTTAAATTGTATATATAATTTATTATAGTGGAATTTAGTATTAAGACTTAAATATATAATTATTTAAAATAAAACTCAAATAAAAAAAAAAATATCAAATACATAAATTTGTTTTTTTAAACTATCAATATAGTCCAACCTGTTGACTATTTGCTTTGTTGAAGCACAGATTTTATTTCACAATACTCCTATATGCGGGACAATCATCTTCATGCCTAGGCGAATACATTTATAAAAAATATTATATAAGTATTTTTAATATAGCTGAGTCAGTTGGCTCCCATTACTACTGTGAGCGAGCAAGTTCACCTCCCCATCTTATTGTTTTATCTATTATATTAATTTATATTTATATCATATATATTTAATTATATTATATATTATTATTATTATATTATTTTATATTATATAATATTTAATTATTTATATTATTAATTTATATTATTATTATATTATTATATATTATTATATTATTCACACAAAGGTTACGAAAGTGTTTTAATCTATTGAGTAACTTTTTTATTTTTTTCAGAATCCATTTTTCATTCTTTTTTTCTTCCTTTTTCTTCTTTACTTATTACTTCATTCAATCATCATAAAAAATCTAGCTAGCAATAAAACCGCAGCAGGCAGTACAAAGCTAATAACTATATTAGTAAGCACACACAAAAAAACAATTCCAAAATGCTTTAATACGTAGACTAAGAACATAACAGAAAATAAACTCTTTATAAGTCATGCAAATAAAAAAATCACAAAACATTTAGCGCTAAATCTCACTCTTGAAACCAGACACATCTAACTAACACATAATCGCACATTTATCAACCAACCGCTCTGGAATCGAGAGCCGAGAGTACACAATTTTTGCAAGGAGAAACAAAGATCTAATAGAATAAAGATGAACATTAGCAGCGACCAGTTCAACAACTCAAATAGACGGACGTGTGGTCTGAACGCAGAGTCACATTAGGCATATAGTGTACATCGATTGCTTCTCAATATAATGCATCGTATGGCATCGATGCATCGAAGCAGTTATTAATTGCAATATTGCATGATTATTAACAAACCTAACACACCATACATACACACATAAACTAACAGATAAAAGTGGCAAGAATCACTAACTAAACAATACAAAACACACACACAAATAAACACAAAACACATATACTATATAATATATATATATTATCATATATATATATATTAATATTAATAATATATAATATATATAATATAATTAATAATATAATATATATTATATATATATATATATTAATATATCATATATATATATAATTAATATATTATTAAATATATATATATATATATATATATAATATAAATATATAGTAATTATACTATATACTTTATGTGATGTATCGGATGGGAATACTAAAAATAATTTTGAAATCCATATACATGATAGTTCAGGTTGTGTATTTCCATTATCTGCAAGATTTACGGATGTGGAAAGGCGTTAATGGTCATATTTTATATTCATAATCTGCGGATTGGTGCAAATTAAAATTAAACTAAAAGGATTAAAAATTAAATAAAATAAAAAAATACTTATGATATATAATATATATATCACCGATATTAAGTGTGACATATGATGCGCAACACAACATAGTGCGACCTACGTATATCACGCTACTTAATATTACTTATTTAATAATTACATATATGACAGTGAATTATGTGAAAAATAATTATATCATATTTAATATAATATACGTATTATAATAGTACGATAACTATGTACCAATTATAATCGATTTTACACAAAAGAAAATCTTTAAACTTACAAAGTAAGAAAGAATCTTTTATTTATACAAAATCTACTATGAATAATTCATTCAATTTTCATTACTTCGAACTTTTCTAATTTTTATTAAATATAACTAATATTTATTACTGACTAATACCTTAATACAACTAGTAATTTACTATATATTATAGACCTTATATAAGTAAACTATTACCATTTGCTAATCAATTTTAATTTTATTAAATCTTTTAATATAACTTTTTATAATCACTTAATTACTTTTTAATTTTAATTAAATTTTTAAAAAATATTTGATATATTTATATTTAAGGTAAGATTAATAATATATATAATATAAATTTATAGTTTTATATTATATATAATATTATATATAATATTATTAATATACTAGATATAATAAATAATAATGATACATCATTTTTATATTTTACATT